>JBAMNC010000871.1:600000-752500 GCA_037902135.1 Cetoscarus ocellatus | reverse complement strand
CACGGACACAGCACGCCGTGACACTTCGCCTCCCGCTCCGTGGCTGTTCTATTTCCCTCTTTCATTTTGAGCCGTTTTTCGCTCCTTGAAACTAGTCCTCATCCTCATCACCTGTCGGGGCGGTCTGCCTGAAGGTTGTTGCGGCTGCAGGCTGCAGGACATGACCATGAGTCTGGAGGATGAGCTGACTTCGGCTGCAGCGAGAGGGGAAACGGCTCGTGTGGAGGAGCTGCTGCAGAAAGGAGCGCGTGTTAACGGACACAACCGATTCGGCCGATCCGCACTGCAGGTCAGTGACCAGACCCTACCAGGAGGGCCACATTACAAATTCATGAGATACTTATAGACAGTTTAATTCATGTATAGCTTTACCTGGGAACAAGTCACGCTCTACAGCGTGGGAAAGTATTGTTGACAGTGACTGCGGTATTAAGACGAATCAACACCGTCATGACGCGCAGTCCGTGGCCGTGCGTGCAGGTTTAGAGCAAAAACACAGCTGATCACAACTCCAGGTTTAATCTGCTGACTAAATAATTTATCAACAGGCATTTTAACAAAACTTCATCTTCCTTTAGAGACTTCAAATGCCCTTACGAGTTATAGTAAGCGTTTTGTTTTACGTAAAGCTCTGTTTTCAGTATAGAATAAAATCAATGAAATATGTCGAGTAGTCGAGCTGAAGACACTTTGATGAGACGAAGATTACAAAGCATAGGCTACTCTTTGTTCCCCATAACATGCGTTCAACCCTGCCCTTTGGGATTGATTCATATCAGTGTTATAGGGAAGTAAAATATCAGATAAACAGCTGACAGAAGGCCACATTACTCAGATGATATCCAACAGTATTTTGTACAAGCATTTTTTTAAATTTCCATTTGTCTTTAGTGAATTTAGATCCCATATTTGAATCGTAATACCCTTCCAAATATTAAAAGGCTTAACAGGAGAAATTGTATCCAACCAGTTTTTTTAACCATGGCAGAAACATTGCAAATATCTTATTTTTTTATGAGCCGTCATGTAGCATAATGTTAAATTGGTTTGAAAATATATTAAAACAATGGTCAGTGGTGTTTCCTTTAATTTAGCTTACATTTACCTTGCATTTTATGTTACATGTACAAATTCTGCATTTTATAAAATTGTCTTGCAGAGGTTTCAATTTTCAGACCGCACCTAAAATCAAGTCAGCAGCTGTGTTACAGAAGAAATACAGTATTCATAATCAAAAAAACAGAACAAACAAACTCATAAGATTTTTTTATCAGCTTCACAAACTCAGCAACACATTTAACACACTCAACACATTTAAAGAAAAAAAAAACATTCAAAAATAAGATTTTTGAATAAGAAGGAGTGTCGGGAAAAAGTCTACATGTGGTGAAATTGAAATGTTTGGGTTGATAGAATATCACAAGTAATATTTGTAGTTTATTTTCTTTTTGTTTAATTTTTCATAAAATTGGAATGAAGCTTATTTAGAAAACGAGTGTAATGGTGGGTGTATTAAGCTAAAGCCTCGCCCTACATTTTCCCCTGACATATGGTTGATGGGTAAAAGCATCATCCTAATATTAATGTATTGATTGTTGTTTTTAATATGCAAGTGATATACCAGTGTAATTCAGTCTTAAACAATGGACGATGACAGAAATAATCTGCATAAAAACAGGTCACAGATCTTGAATTTGGGTGAACTAAGATGAATAACTTGAATTCCCTACAGGTATTAATTCTGTTCATTGTTAAGTATGATGTTTCCTGTGGAGGATTTTGTAGCATTTTAAAGGCTCAGAAACTGCAGCTGTGGGTTATATTAAAATTAATGCATCTCATTCACTGAAGTAAGTCTGACACTCATCGTTGCTGTGGCTGAAAAAAAGAATCCCCAGGCACTTAAAATACACCAGAGTGCCCTGCCACACTGCTCTATTAATATTTAATTATGTGTCTGCTATGAGTAGTTTTTCTTTTTGTACAGTCTATCTTGAAATTATGTACAAATGATAATTTAATAATAATCAAATACATCAAGTTGAAAGTTGGAGGAAAACAACACCAACAAAGTAGGCTGTCCTGAGTTATGTAGCTTTAGTTAAGACATGTACCTGATAATCTTGTTAATAATATGTCTCACGTGTTGCAAGAAAATTAACTTTTTAGGGAAAAGGGATATTTTGGAGGAAGAACAGTTACAAGGAGATTTACATGCCACAGTTTCTTCAGGGCCTGAACACCTGAGCCTGACGCTGTAGCAGTCTATGGGCCTTTGAGACATAAGATGTATTGATCTTATTTTTTAGGCTAATTTAGAAAAAAAAATGTCACGTTGTCACAGTTTGTGTTGAATAATTTGTCTTCACTATAGAAACGAAAGTAACCCTGTGCCCCAGCGAGCTTTCCAGTGACATTTTATTTCAGGCTGTGTGGTATGTTAAGAATGAAAGCATTTCACAGGCTCATTACTCCCGCCTTACAGACCTAAACAAACCACAAATTACTTAAGCACAGGGCACCTGACAGTCCATGACAAAGTGATGCTTTTTAAAGCTTTTTTGTTCCTATGTTTGCGTTACTTATGTTGGTTAATATTTTATATATTTTTATTGATGCTCGGTTGCTTTTCAGACGGGCTTGATCTCCGTTTGTGTACTTAGGCTTTATTCTAATGTCTGCCTTTAAATTCATGTCAGAACACTTTATTTTGATAATTATCATTATTGTTGTGTTTATATTATGATCACTTTTATGGTTGTTATCGACGATAGGATATTTTATGGGTCGCTGTTCAAGTTTATGATGTGGTGCGTAATTTTACGGAGCTTTAATGGAGTTTTAATAGTTGTTGCCGCATTATTTTATTTTTCCAGTGTCATTTCTTAAAGAAACAAGTCTGATTAATGGAGTCATTTTGTTCATTCTGATTAAACAGCTAGTGCATAGTCTTGTATTCAGTGGCAGGTGATTCATTCAGTCGTTTTTGTCTTCTTTATGGCTGTAATGAGCTTGATCACTAACTCACAGCGTGTCTCCTGAAGGTGATGATGATGGGCAGCACTCCGGTGGCTCGGATGTTGCTGACGCACGGAGCGGATCCGAACATGGCGGACAGATCCACCGGGCACACCCCGCTGCACGACGCGGCCCGGGCCGGCTTCCTGGACACCGTGAGGCTGCTGGTCGGACACAATGCAAACCCGCAGGCCCGGGACAATGCCGGCTGTCGACCCAGAGATTTGGCCTTAGAACACGGCCACAGGGATGTGACTGATTTTCTGGATTCCCTGGAATAATGCTGACTGGAATATTTAAACCTGAAACTGCTGCGCGTTTCTCAACGTGGGCTCAGAGAAACGAGGCCTGCGCAGGCCTGCAGCCTCAAGTCTGGGTACACACTATTTTTATGTAAAAAATGCTTTATTTATTTATCTGGCTTTATTTTTTTTTAAATAGAACATTTGTTATTGAGAAAAAAAATCTTTCTGCTTGCATGTGGACAAGGTCGCTGTCAGGATAAATGGCACGTTTTGTGGTTTGAACTACAGCTGTGTCTTGGAAAATTTCGGAAAAGTTAATTAGGACTCTCTGGAGCAGTAAAGTCACAAATATGATGGCTGGATAAGGTTTCTGTAACATTTATCCTGTCAACAAGAACATTAGCAATCAAATATTTTGCACATTCAAACACTGATGTCAAACAGATGCACTTTTCTTTCTTTGCATAGCAGGGGTTTAGAGTCTCAGTTATTTACTTTTGATTTTAAATCTTTCATAAACTTGTACAGAAATGTATGTGAATGTAATTTATAAAATGCAAGCTATAGCGTTTTTGTAATTTAGTGTGTTTAGGCTGTATTTGGAGGTAATGCTGAGATAAATACTAATTGGTACAAAGAAAAAAAAATAAACATTTTTACAATCTGTCCAGAATTTGTTTATTTGGCAACATATGAATGTAGTTGCATTTAAAAAACAACAACATCAAAAAAAAAGGGTTCACACAAACTTTTTAAAATCAGACCTATAAAAACCTCTGAAAGACCAACTGAGAAAAATCAGTGCCTTTTTACACATTACAGAAGCAATGCCTTTCAACAAGGGTTTTGTATATCAGAAATATATAAAACCCATAAAATTTATTTGTTCATGGCACTGGGCTTAATTCCCTGAATAATTCAATTTTAGTGTGATATCAAATGATAATTAAAAAAATATTTGCATGATTCTGAAACTCAACAGAGTGCTCCAGTAATTACTGACAGCTGTCCTAAAATTGAAACTTAGCTTTTAGTTAAACACCCTAAGGCTACTGCAAATATCATAATCACAATGATTTTGGTAGATACTGTCATCATGATTATAAAACACTATCATTGTAAACTTTTAACAACAAGCAATACATGACAATAAAAGTTAAAAAATGCTAATACCTGGAAAAAAGTGGAAAAAATGTCAGAACAAGGGAAACATCATGTGGCACAGTAATCTTTGAATTCCTAATGTCCAGTTTTCAGAATTGTAAAAGGCAGTAATTGTAATCAAAATTGCGACTAGGTGAATTTCGGGGCTCTACAACATACCATACAATAGTTTGTAATAGAATAAACCCTCTAAACCGGTCAGCCTTCCACAGTGGGATTTTAAGAGTTAAATTACCTGAACATCATAATGACTTTCTAGAATCATAATCACCTTGGTTGACAAAAATGGCTCAGATTTATTCTGCTCTCTATGTACTGTATAAACATTTAGGTGTAAATATTTTAAAAAGTGAGAAAAAAAGGTTAAGTAAAAAATGTAATGTGTACAGGGCAACATTAAAGAGAGAAGTGAGGACTAATATACAAGCCTACAGAAAGAAGAGTACAGTGGGTACCCAGTAAATTATTTAAAAACTGCATTAAGTTGTAAATATTTCAATCCAAACAAGTTTTGAAAAGTAATGACAGACAAAAATAAACTGGATTTTTTTTTTCACACTGATGGGAAATGTGGCCGCCGTTTTTCCATCTGGCTTTTTGCTGACTTGAGTTAAAATGCTGCCAAAAATCAAGCTTATGCAATTAGTCTTCATTTTTTAGTTCACAAACTGATGTTAGTATTGTTGAGCACACTTTAACTGATTAGGTAACTACTGCCATTTTCACCTCAAACTGTCTCCTGTGGAACAGAACATGATGCATTTCTTACTCTGCATGGCAGACAGAAACAGGGAAAACACCAATGTGATCTGTAAAGCTGGTTTGTGTTAATGTGTGAATGAGATTAAAATAATCCTCTTGGCATGCTAAAGATTAGCTAAAGACCACAAAATAGCACAATTACCCCTTCCTCGTTGAAATGTTGTCCTGAAATACAATAAAAAAACATGTTTAAATGTTTTTAACCAAACAATCAAATATTGTCATTATAAGTCAAACAGAAGTATAGAATAATATGAAATTTAAATTTTCTTCAACATCTCCACAAATTTAGAAATTCAAACTGGAAATTAAAAAAATGGGGGGACGAAAATTTATATATACATATATATATATATATATTTATATATATATATATATGTATTTTTTTTTTTTTTTTTTTTTTAACCAATCTTTCAAGAATTAGAAAACATGTCCCCATTTCCCCCTGTATATGGCATTGGCATATAGTATAACTTTAAACCTAACTTTAGAGAATAACAGACAAATCAAGATACTTATGCCTCCATCAAAAAACTTTAAGCATGTTTTAATTTCAGAGTTTTTATTTCAATATTTCGGCAGCACATTTTCTTTTCATGTTGAGACAGGAACACAAATGTCTGTACATTTTTGGATAAACAGTCACTGCAACAATTAATTGTACAGATTTGTAAAAAATGTCAAACACTGTTGTTTAAGACATAAATGCATGTGAAATGTGTTTTCAGAACACCAAACATTTTTAATGAGTTAAATAGATAATAGTCATTTCCGCCAAGGGGATTATGTTTTTGCCGGCATCTGTCTGTCCCTTAGATAACTCGAAAAGGTCAGAGCAGATTCTGATGACATTTTCAGGGATTGCTGGTCATAGCACAAGGAAGAACTGATTAGTTTTCGTTGGTGATCCCAATTTGGATGTGGATCCAGGAATCTTTGAAAGAATGTAATAACATTGTGCAATGCGGCCCATTTCCAAATTTTCCATAACTCGGCTAACAGTGTCAGAAATGCCATGGCAGAGGTTTGTGCTCCAGAAGCACTTTTAGTTGGAACATGTTGTCGGGGTTTCTCTTCCGTCAAACTGAAATGAACCGTTAGAGAGAGCACAAGTATGCTTTGTTTAGAAAGAAACATTGAAATTAAAGTTATATTTACCATAAGGAAGATTTTAATTATTTTATTTAATTCTTAAAAGTGTTCCAACATGTATGTGCCCTACGTGATTTACCAGCTAAAAGCAAACATATAAAGTAAAACATGGTGTGGAATATGGAATACAGAGTGAAGTATAAAATGTGACTAAGGCATTCATTCATCATGTGCTACAATTAAACAGCCTTTATTTTACATGCACAATGATTGAAATGCAATGGACAGAAATGGTTCACAGGCAGTAAATGTGTACAGATGACAGACTAGTACAACCCGTCTGTGTATTTCCCCAGGTAACATAATCTCAAAAAGGCTAAACAAACTCTAAGAGTATATTGTGAAATGTTTTGTGCCAGAGGTGACAAAAAATGCTTTTGCTGCTGTGACATAACAGGTTATGTCCATAAAAACCAGTCAACCTGTGATTGAGGATAAAGATGGAGGTGGTCTGTCTACATTTGGTTAAAAACATGAAGCTGTGCTGATGGCAGAGAGGACATGCATGGTATTTATGTGAGGCACTTTCTTGTAGCTCAGTGAAGAGTAAAAGTTGAGTCTGCAGTCCATGGAAGAGTCTGGGGACACTGTTTTCAGCACACTTAGTGTTTTGGTAACATTACTGAAGATTGTGCCGTTGACTGCAAACAGAAGGAACAAAACAGCTTATATTTAAAGTATGAGTTACATGTACATCAGATGTGAGTTAGGTCAGGTCAAAGATGTTTACAGTGTGAGTTTTAGTAAAGCTCAAGTTTGGATGAGAAGCTGAATATGAATATTCCACATTTTAATATTTTCATTGAAGCTGATTTGGCTGTCTTCGTTATCCAGAACAGATTTCAACATCAAGAGACTTTAATGTTACCCTTTCAAAAGCAGAAACGTCATAATTAGAAGTAGTTTTAGGAATAAAAACATACCTACTAATCTTGCTGTTATGTTACATTACTTCAAAGGCATGCTTTGGCTTTTTTGAAGTGAGGCTGCTTGAGGCCCATGGCACTAGTAAATATAATTGCCACTAAAGAAACTTGTGAGCTTTGTCCCAGAGGGAAGATATCACAGAGCAGAGGCTAGCCAATAATTAGCAACACACGGTGGTTCATCCTAAGTACAGTTTTAGTGAAGTTAATGTTTGTTGTTTCCTCTGACGTCCTGATCAGCTAATGGCAGAAGGATACATAGCTCCTATCTGACAACACACTAAAGTTCTAAACACAGGGGTTTTGTCAAGAAAAAGTGAAACGCTGTACAGACTCTAGTCGAGCCAAAGTTGTTTATTGAATAGTTTTAACCTATAAGTGGGTTAATTATGAGGCTTTCAGTGGCACCATGTACTCCTATATATTGGCTTCAGTGGCAGTAATATTTAGTAGTGGCCTCAAGCAACCCCCCCCCCCCCCCAAAAAAATATGTCAACTATCCCTTTAAACTGAGATAGGCAGCTTTGCTGACTGAGAAGCCCACAATCAAATTCATATATTTCCTCCTTTTCAATAAGTTTACACTAGTCACAGATTTCCCAAAAGCATATTTCCCAAAATTTTTAGCGTAAAATCCACTCATATTTTGGATTTTGTGCCAGTTGGCCCAAAGTCAGAACAGGCTATTTTTAGAGTAAAACCTTATGAGCTATGTCTAACAATGCCCCTCTGAAATGGGTGTGGCTTTAACTTTCCAATGCTGTGCTCTAATGTTTACTATGGCCACACAGACATGCCGAGACATTCTCCTTTCTTGGGGTTGGGTTGTCCCCTGATGACCTCCTCAGGGAATTTTTTTTCAAGCTTCCTGTTTGAGCACAGATTTTCTGAATGGTGGGGTGAGCAACAGAGGTAGAGGAGGGATTTCCTTATGTGGTATTTTGCATAATATGGGACCTTTAATTATTTTCTCACTGCCAGAGTGCCAAACATTTCAGTTTGTCTGTCAATCACAATAACTTACAGTT
Organism: Cetoscarus ocellatus; assembly: GCA_037902135.1. Classification (NCBI taxonomy): domain Eukaryota; kingdom Metazoa; phylum Chordata; class Actinopteri; order Labriformes; family Labridae; genus Cetoscarus; species Cetoscarus ocellatus. Next base: position 744,205 of record JBAMNC010000871.1, on the reverse strand, counting down.
TAACAAAAAGAACATAAGACTTTCAAAATCTATGAAATTCATAGTTCAATTCAGACACAATATTGATGCTAAAATCAATATGCTACCCAAGACTGAGGACCATTTCTTAAGGGCAATCAATACAGTATTGGTAATACAGATTTTTTCCACCTTATGTGCAATCATCTAAAAGAGTTACACAAACATTTACAGCCTGCTGTATGCACAATTTTTATTGCAAAGAAGAAAACAGATTCCTGACAATTCAATGGAGAATAGGGAAACTATCGATATACCAATATATCAAAGTATTTTGTGCTGCAATACTATATTGATATATTTAGTGCAACACGATGATATTTTTAATTAAATGATTTATAGAAATTGGCACATTTGTTTTGTATTTTAGTGAAGCCTCCAGCTGCAAGTTGGAGGGTCAAATTCAATCATTTGACCCTCCATGTCTCTGTTACATGCTATTATACTATTACTTCTGTCACTGGGACAGACAATAAGGTTTATAAATGTTACACGGATCATGCTTTATATAAAAATAATAAACTGTATTCTATATGTATACAATATTGTGGGTTCTTTATGCTCTGGAAAAAGGTTTCTGTGAAGTATCGCGCCCTGTTAATAGTATCACCATATATCATAATGTCTGCCTTGTATTGTATTTATATTGTCAGGTTCTTGCCAATACGCAGCCCTACAATCCAAGCTGAATGCAGATGAACTGATCTCAAACTTTTGATAAATTTGCTACTACAAAGGCCTGGGAAATATGGACCAAATAAACATCTTAATCATTGTTTTTTAGCTGAACAGCAATACCTGATATATTCTAAACACATTAGGGCTGCATGACAAATCCCCCCAAAAAGATCATATGTACAGACAAACTCATTTTCACATTCTGGTGGGTCTTTATGTTTTATTTAATTGTGCATTCAAAACAAGATAAATTAAGAACTACTGCTGTTAACAACTGTTCTACAAAGCAAAGCAACAGGCCAGGCATAATCTCTTTCTTAAATCAACAAATAGTGTATAGATAAAAACAATACTGTCTTGTCCTATCTTCAACTCAAAGATATTCATAAAACTAGTCCATTTCCCAGTCCTATAACCAGAAACACTGGGTTTTTAGGAGGCAAAAACTTCGACCATGTAACTGTGGTGTGTCTTTATTCCTCATCCTCTCCATTCAAATTCAAACCAGCTTTGCCAAATATTGTAGAAAAAATAAAAAGTGAAATAGCACAATGAGTGTCTCAGTTTCCCCCTCAGATGAAGTCACTGTTTCTGCTCACTTTTAGCATCCGAGGCTGTATAGTATCAGTTACTGTCATAAATAGGCTGTGTATTTAAAGTGGTTACACCACAGGTTGTCACATTGTTTCTTTGATTCTTGTTTTAAGAGGCATTTCAGTGAGTTAGAGAGATTATAAATAAGAGCTTTCTGAGATAGGAGGCTTTGGTAAATAAACAATCTTAGAACTCGTCCATGACCTTCTGTGTGGAGATGAATCATCATTATGTTGACTACTTACTTTCAAGGTCTTTATTGTCGGTGCCCAGTCCATCTGACTGATCTGGGGTATTGAGGTGAGCAGGATACTGCTGGCTTTGTTAGCATTCTCCTTCATCGTCTTTAGTACATTGTCAACACAGACCTGTGGTAAGGAAAGAATAAAAACAGCCGTTGGGCGTTAAGAGTCACTTCCTCTTGCTGCCACAATCAGTTTGTTGTTCCCAAATATGAGCACAACATGCTGAATTGTGATGGGTTTCGAACATGTCAGATAAAAATATTGTATATTGATTACTCAGAATGAAAGGTACATCATAACATCCAAATAGTCAAACATTTTACTCAGTTTACATGTATTCGCACTAATCTTAAAAATGAATGCTTATTTGATAAAGCATGATCCAGTTACTGGTGTGTTAAAATCTTTTCACACCAAATACGCATGATTTCTATTTTCCAATCCCTTATTGTGAGGTACAACTATGGTTGCAAAATTCTGTGAATTTTCAAAGTTGAAAACTTTTCATAGGAATCAACGGGAATGGATGGAAACAAACAGGGATGGATGGGAATAAATGGGAATAAAACTGAAATTTACAAAATTGAAGGTTGTCCCTTAACATGGATTTGTAAGTATAGTTGTGGAATATATATTTGAGCATAATCTCGACAAAAACAAACAGATTTCATGTAGGTATACTTTAAAATATGTTATTCCTCGATGACATGCACAGAGCACAGTTGAAACTGATTGGCCACTTAAAAAACGGTGTTAAAGTTCTACTTACAAATAAATCTGTTGAAATGTAAAGTTTTTTAAGGTATAATTTTGCATGGATGACTGTCCAGGACAAAACAAAATGTTTATATTTATGTTTGGATATGATACAGTCCATTTAAATTACCTCCAATTTCTAGTTAATTCCCCCCAATTTCCACAATTCCCATAGAAAGTTTCCAATTAGAATATTTTCCAAAATTCCCCTGCTTAACTTCCCAATGAAAATTTCTGGAACGCTTCCAGAAATGTTGCACCCCTTTGCAAGCCTTGGTACAAAACAGACACAAACAAAGATAATCCCAAAAGTACAAACTGGACGTACAGCCATGCATGCAGATATCAAAAGCCCCTGTTGGTGTTTGGATACCAACTTCACTGCTAAACACACAGTGCATTACCAATATTTCTTTACTGATTTCCTACAATCAAAACTCTATTCTCTGCCCCCCAGTGTACGTAACATCAGGTAAAAATGAAGGGGTGTGAAAAGCACAGAGTCAAAAGGATAAACAGCAGCGTAAACCTTGATTTAGTTACAAAACAGTATGCATTAGTGCTATATGATAAAAAAACACCACAGATTAGATTTGTTGTGATGTGCTACGGCAACATTTTCGTGAACAGTGGGAGCTGAAATTTGAGTTTCAATATTTTTGTTTTGATTGTTGCTGAATAGACATAAGAAAGCCATACTAATACAAAACAAAAGACCAGTTTTCACTGAACTGAGCCTAATGATCCAGCTATGGGTTGCACCAGCTGTGAGTAGGTTCAAAAGTAGTCTTGTTTAAACAAGTTGACTTACTACTGTTTGAGGTGTTGCACTAGCTGAGAAAGTCCTCTGTAAAATGCAGTTGTCATAATGTGTTGTTTTTAAAGCTGGGATAATTTGATGGATGAGGGCGAGCAGAGGGCCTGGACTACTTGGTGAAAATGCATCATTAAGAGGCTTTTAGGAGTCATCAATGTGTTCTCTGTGATAGATGGCATCCCTTTAGAAATATATGATCATTTACTTGCTCGCGCATTTGCTGTTAGTGGAGATCATTTCAGCCATACAGTTAAATTATTAAACATTATTAGCGATTTTACTGCATGCTGTCACAGTTTTTTTATCACTCTGTGGACAAAGGCTGCAAGCTTTAGTGAACTCCTTGTCATAATATTTCGACATCATTTACACACATTGTCTTGGCTATATATCGAGTAACTGCAGTTACTCTGAGTTATTATTTTAACTGACTGGATAAATCAAGTTAAAATGTCACATCTGAACAATATTTTGATTAGTTTGAACATTACATTATTAGCAAGATGATCCTTACGTCTCCATGATGCAGCTACACATCGACAAATTAAGTCACAACTGGACTAGTTTCAGCGTATGGTTTGGAGTGGACTCTGCACCACAACTCAGGATAGAACTTAGACATAAAGATATCTGTAATTCTTATAAAGAGTGAGGAGGTAGCACAGACATAAATAAACCTCTTTTTGCTGTTTTGCAGGCTTATACACACAGTTTATATTGATTAACAGGGCGGTGCTCCTGTCAGTGTGTGCGGTAAACCTACATGCCCAATCCAGTCCTGATGCAGACATCCCAGACTACCTTGGATCAAATTTATACAATTTAATCATACAATTTAATCTCAGTTTTAGGCATTCGGGTACTAAGCTGACTGTGTTTGCACACAATGTACATCTAGTAATGACCTACAATAGAAAACTCACTTGAACACCTTCCATGTAAATAATCACCAGAACATCATCGGATAGTGTCGTCAGTGCATCAGCTCAAAAGACTTCAAGAACACACCTCTCCCATGTAAGGCTTGGTAAAGAGAAGGGATTCATAACATTATCGGACCAATATCGGCATCAGCAGATATGAAAATCTTTGCTGATATTTACAGCTGATGTTTTGACCATACAAATTGGCTATAAATATCCCATAAATTATCTGTAATATCTGCAAACTGTACAATGTACCATGTTTTACCTCATCATCACTCAATGTCCACTTTAAAAAATCAGAAGAATCATAATAAGTTCTTGTTTTTCTTGCTTCACATCTGTGTCTAACACAAAAAGACTGTAACCATGAAAGGAAATGGGTAATTTCAGTAAAGCAGAGGTTTTGCGCTCTTGACACAAAATATCAGTGTCAGCGATGATGGCTTTGGAAATATTTTCATATCAGATATCTGCACAAATCCAATATCATGCATCCCCAATAAAGAAAGTAAAATAAAAAGAGTCATGGCATTTTAGTCTGTTCCTCTTTTCACAATGTCTCTCTCTCTCTCTCTTTTTTTTTTTACTACTTTTATGTTTTTTTTCTAAAATGCTTGGACATCATGGGCAAAGTCAGCAACCATGAGTTTGAAAAAGTCAACAGCATGAACAGTGGAACAAAGTCTCTGTACAGTTAGATAAGATTAAATAAACTCAAAGTGTAACAAATATGTCGTGTAGAATAGTTGTAGATGAAACAAGATAACATTTAAAAAATAAACAAAAAAAAGTCTGGCATTAATATCTCAATATAATGGAAAGACCAAAAAATAAATACATTTATAGTTAAACTAAATAGATAAATAAATAAATAAAATGTGTAACGTATATAAAATAAAAAGGGAGAAAAAAAATAGAAGGGGGGGGGGATCAGTCTGGGGGTAAAGTTTACATCGACTTGAAATAATCTATGAAGGATTTCCATTTATGAAGAAATTTACAGGAAGAACAATTACAGTGTGTCCTTGTAAGTTTTATGTATCTTGAAGGACCTGCTGTGTCGCTGTAGCGTTATATAATTTATGATGTAGCGCATAATCTAAAGTTTTGAGAATAGGATCATGGCGGACCACTGCAGTGAACACTGCTAATGAAAAGAGTTAACGCTCGTGCTGTCCACCTCTTATCGGTCCCTCAGGATGTGCATGACTTATACAGCCACTGAACTACCACCCCAAATATTTGAATTTTACCAAGTTATGCAATAGTGAGCAAATTCTCTAAATGGTGCCTACAACAAAAGTCATGTGCTCATTTCCTTGATTAAGAGAAACATCTTTTTTCATGTGTTCAAATTTTACAAATGTTTGCATTTTTAATATAGCATAACCAGCCAATCTTAAAAGACCACATTTCCTGCAGTGAATGTCCTTAAAAACTAAGGCAGGGTGATCATCTCTGATACAAAAAGAACTGTTTTTGTAGAAGAAAAGGACTTGTGTGGGGGTTGGGCGGGATATCAAGAACAAAAATAAACAGTGAGGCCATTGCCTTCTGCAGCTGTTCTGTTATGGTAAAAACAAATCTAAATGTGATTATTCTGATTGATATTTATATCAAAACTGTTAAGCATGATTACTCATCTGCATTACAAGCAATTAACAAACTTCATCACTGTTAGTGCTTTAACAAACTGAACTATTAAGAAAACAAGAAATAAAGGAAAAATGAACATGCAAAAAATATGAATAGAAAAAAATAAATAATTCAGCTATATATTCGTAGTAGTGTTCAAGTAATGTGGCCAAAATATGACAGCAAACAATCAAACTTAGATCACATGTTTCAAAACCCATTGACAATATGTGTGGAGCACAAAATGGGGTGAAGGGAATGTTAAATATCCGTTACTCTATTTTCATGACCAAAAGAAGTGAACATTGTGACTGAAATTGACACTACATGAACAAGCCCAGCACTATCACCTGCAAAATTCAAAAAAAAAAAAAAAAAAAAACATTATACTGCGTAAATGATGTAGGAAGTTCACGTTCATTGAAAGTTTCATGAACTAAGATATAAAGTTCCGTAAATTGTTTTTCTCCCAGCCCGCTGTGAACTCCAGTGAGTCACTCTGTGCTGTCCTTGATGTTCAAAGTCCTGAGCAGTTTCACCTGGTGTGATGATGCTGCAGACAGTTACTGCAGTAAACAGGACTGACACCACAACACCAACAAGAGAAATAAAATATCCAAAGTGTAAAGTGTAAGCAGAAGTGCCCTTTGCAAAACTAAAACTTTCATCAGTATTTATTCTGCTTAGGTTTCTATTAAATAACAAAACATTATGAACCAGATGTGCACTGACGGGTATGTTGCAACAGTCTTCTTCCTTCCTGTGCTCATATTTACCTTCAGTCCCATTCACTAATCTCTCTCCTGCCTGCTTTGTTTTCTCTTTAAGGCTGGATAAATGTTAATGTTTTGCTGCTGAAGACAGTCGAGCTGATGACTCAGAGTGACTCAACCTCCTCTGGCAGGGCTTCCACCGGAGGCTGGCAGGCAAATTGACCGAGGAGGGAGGGGGCAGGAGGCAGTATTAGAGTGGGAGGGGGGGCGGAAGGATGTGGCGAGGGTGCTGCAACAGGAGGGGGAAGAGGTCAGCTGCAGGAACTCGGAAGTTGAGTTGTGAGTCGGGCTGGATCCGTGACAGATATGCCAAAACTCCCACACAGTTCATCAACTGCTCTATCAACAGTGTCTGTCTGAGGTCACGCGGAAGCCTCAAATACTGTAGTCTGCATACAGAGGACAGATGGTGAAAACCTCAGCAGAGAAGCAAGTTCAGAAAGTAAAATGAAAACAACATCTGAACCATAATTCTTTTACATATTTCTTATTCAAGTGTGTATTTGACAATGTTTATTTACAGATAACTGAATGTGTATCTAAGTCGTTATACCATTTCTGTTTTCATCTCACTCAGACAAAGAAGATAACAGTACTTGTTAGACGTGCGGCAAAATATGTGGCACTTTTCTTATCAATACTCTTGCACCTAGTATCAATATTCAGATTAAAATGACACAGGGCCATTTTTACAGGTCCACATACACTAGTTGACTATGTCTGTCAATTATTTTTGAATTTATCTTAAGTCTCTCTATGAAGAAATGTGTTTTGATAATATGTTTTAAAAGTTCTATAACTTCTAAAGGATTAAATTTTAAAGGATGAAAACATAAAAAAAAGTTTCATCTTAGTTTTTGTCACACCTCATGAAGAATGACATCAAACTGCTGTGAAAATAAATTAATCTTACAACTTACTTTAAAAAAGCATTTTTACTCCTCTTTGAATGTTACCAAATGGACAGTTTAATATACTTCACTCGTTCATCTGGGAAAGAGCCCATAGGAAGTATTTTAAGAGGGCAGAACCTTATATCTGGCAGGTGACTGGATCATTCCATCAATCGCATTCATTATGGGCCAATCGGAAAATGTAGGAGAACTTAAGCTCCTTCGTAAAACGAACTTTTGTCAAAACATGTCGGAAGTGTAGCCAAAATGTCCTGTCTATAGAGAAGTTTGTAGTATTGATGTTTTTTTCATTTAATAAAGAAATATGGTCCAGATTTGATAAAACTGCTACTGAAGCTGTTAGCATCTATGCTAATCTCTGTATGAGCAGTCACTTCCTGCTGTTGTCTTGCTCGATGCTCCTACCTCGATCTGCTCTGATGGACTCTGATTGAGCCGTCCTGCTTTGGGAGATCTGCAGATCTGCCTGATTACAGACACTGAATCAGGCTGATCCATCTGCACTGCAAGGTTACTTTTAATCAGATATGACATTTTTTTTCTATATTATTCTAGTCAATATGGACAATCGCTGTGCTGCTGTATTGTGATATTATCAAAAGTGTACACTAGGGTTGTCACTTTTCCAAAAATAAAACTCAATCGATTTTAGAGCATAAACGCCAACAAAAGAAGATATTTGGCTATTTGTGTGAACACTTATCCTCCAACAAAGATCCAACAATTTTCTAGAAACATTCGTCCAAGTTGGACATGGTCCCCCACATGACTGTATCATCACCATGGGCCTAAACTGTTGATACAAGGCAGGATGGATCCATGTTTTCATCTTGTTTACATAAAACTTTGACCCTACTATCTGAATGTCACAGTTGAAATCAAAACCAGGCAACATTTTTCTGACCTTCAATTGTCAATTTTGGTGAGCCTGTGTGAACTGTAGTCTCAGTGTATTGTTATTAACTGACAGGATTAGCACCCATGTGGTTTTCTGTGCTACAGCCAATCTGCATCAAGACTGGATGTGGTGCATGTCATTTCATCATCTCAAACCACTCGGGCCATTCTCCTCTGAGTAGGGGTGGGGACTGATAAAGAAATGTATTGATACCATGGCTTATCCATCCAATTCTGTATGACTCCCTTATCAACATCTGCTGATTTTTTTAGGTAAAAGTTGGCTGACATGAGAGTTTTCAGTGGCAGCAATACATAACACCACTGATATGAAAAAAGCTGTTGCAGCAAACATCTGTTTGTCAAAATTAAGCCACAATTTTGACCACTTCTGCCCCATCTGCCATGATATTTGACTAGTTTTGTTGGCGATACTGCTGGATGCTGGATGCAGAACAAGATGTTTTAAATGATCAAAGTAGTGCATACACATGTACACAGGCAACTCTCTAAATGCTAAATATTGCCAATATCTACCCTGGAAAGAAACTGAGAACAAAAGCATTGTGTGAGAATGTGGTAAATTCTACAGGTTGTGGACATAAGCTGGTGGTCACTGTAGGGCTCTGTAGTTTAAATGATTGGCACCACAGGCTATTTGCCTCCACAGACCAGCAAATATCAACTAGGGCCCGACAGATATATCGACCGGCCTATTTAATCGGCCGATTATAGCCCTTTTCAAAATATTTAACATCGGCCAGAGTTTTGCCGATATAATGCCAATATATATTGGGTGTCCAAGTTGCGCAGAATAATGTTGCTGCACCATTAGTCCAATAGAGGGAGCTCTGACTCCATTTGATCCTCAGACCCCTCCCCGCCGCTGTCTTATCAGTCACCTACAGGAGTGAGCCACAGCCAGGCAACAACACAAGAGTGGGCTACACAGAGCTTGCAGACAGGTATGTTTATAATGACGTTGTGAAATTAACAGGGACTCAAAATGTCTCCAGTTTCAATTGAACTGTCTTTGCCATGTGTCATGACAAGTGATGCGTGCTTGATTGCATCGGTCATGCTCTTCAATTACGTTACATTGGTAAAGTTGTGCTAGCCTAACTTAACTTACTCCCTGTCTGTTTATGTTAACAATGACATCGCTGTAGTTATGCCAACCTAGCAAAGCATTAGCTAACAGCTTAAAAGCCAGCCAGTAACCACAGAAAAAACGTAAGTGCACAAATATTTTAGAGTGCAGAGAACGAGCGTTCATCACTTTATCAGCTGTGTGTTGAAGCGCATTTAATAAGGAGCAATTTCCTCACAAATATTACCTCATGTTTACAATAAAAAAGTGATTTTACCCGCACTAAAACCTACTTCTGATTGCACTAATGATGACTCTGGGACTGAAAGGCAGATGTTACAAGATAGAGTTCATAATTCATCTATATATTTACATTTTAAATAAGGTTATTATTACAATTTTTTTGCAGGAATTTACTGCAGTTTTGCCCACTATTTTACTTTGTACTTGAAAGTTCTTTGTTCTTGAAAGTTGCAGAATAGAAAAATAAAAGACGCTTGTGAAAAGAATGTTACTAAAGTGTTTTTGTTACTTTCCTCTCACAATTACCTGTTTGCATCTTTTTTAAAAGTTGTTCTACCTGTACTATAACCTACCCCTAATTTTCATCAACAATAATTATAAGACAAGATTTTTTTCATAACTCAATTATAGATTGACTCTTTTTTAAGGTTATATAATTAATTTCCTACAGGTTTTATGCTTTTCTGCATGTTTTGTAAAGTTAAACAAATACTAAAGGACAAGGTATTGTAAAACAGTAAAATGTTCTGCCTGTGATTCATTTATTAATTGTTGTGAGTGTTAAGGGACCACATTTTTTTAAAATTCATTTAAATTTTTTAAATTAATCAGCCAATTAATCAGTAGTTGGTGTTTTTTTCCGCCAAATATCGGGTCAGGCCCTAATATTAACATTTGATTTGCAGTGGCGGGGTTTTAACCTGTGAGGGGATGATACTACTCATATTTCTAGTCCTGCATGTCAGATTTTAATACTTTGATGTAGGTCAGAAGTTCTGGCACAACTTCACCAACTTCCAAGGTGCTTGGAGAGAAAAAAGTCTTGAAGAGACCAAAAGAACTCCAGCAACACTGTTTTAGCTTGTGGCCTTCATCAGGGTCCTGATGAAGGCCACAAGCCGAAACGCGTCAGTCTGATAAAGTTGTTTCCTGAAGTACAAGTGTTGCTGGAGGTCTTTTGAGCTCTTCAATACTTTGATCTAAAAATGTAAGATTTGGGCCATATACAAACAAAAAAAAATCTTAATTTCCAGTACATACATTATTATCTGAAAAATATTTTGGCGTTCAGTTTAAGATATAATGTGGGAGGATCTGAAGATTAAACTGTAATGGCCTTTTTATGCCTGAGGCATCTTTACAGTGCACTCACACAGTTTCATATCTAAATGAATAATTCATGTATGTATTCAACACATATTGAGTGTGATTAAAAAAAAAAAAAAAAACACTCCAAAATAATTAAAGTTAAAGAGGTTTTGTTCTCTTTTCCGTCAATGTTATCAACAACACTGTCATGGTTCACATCCTCTTCCTCTGTCCTTGTGCAAGTCTGCCTCAGTTCCCAAGCAAAACTGTCTGAAGGCAGCTGATCATCACCAGAGGCTTTAATTCACTGTACAATTTTAAAATATTAACATCAAACACTGTGTCTAATAAGTTGAAACATATATATATAGTTTCACGCTGTCTTTTCAGATGTATTTCATAATCATTAGAATCCTTTTTTTTCTGCAGCCTGGTTGCAAAAACCTTTGCACCAGGGACCCAAAGTTGCACATTTAAATGGCATAGCATAATTTCTTGTAAAGAATTATTCCCCAGGGTCAATGATTATGTGAGGTGTTCCCTCAGGGTACCAAGATCCCGTCTCTCTCTTTAATATCCATTTACAGACTTTCCAGAGAGCTGTGGAATCTGAATAAAGGGGCCATAATCCTCAGCATGTTAAGTCCTCTGTATAGGTTGCACCAGCTCCAAGTTCAATGTGGTCAAGTTTGAATTCAAGTTTTAACTTCCAATGGAATTTAGGCTCAACATTTGAGGTGCTGCACCTGCTGAGATGGTTCAAAGCATATAAGTATTTAAATCTTAGACCTACCTTCAAGTAGGAATAAAGTTTGAATAGAAAATAGAAAAAAAATACTATAATCATGGTATTCTTCAAATTTTTCAAATAGACTTCAGACCATCAGGTAACAATGGCTTATGCGTACCTACCTTTTAGAGGCAGGGGGGATGTTGACAGACATAGAGGTGACAGACTAACTAAAATGTATATTGACACCTCTTAACACTTTAATTCACTAAATAACAAACGTTATCCCACAACTCATGTCCTCATTAACATTCAAACAAGCAGTTTTATTATGTGCGCACCACGTAAGCCAAATTGTACTTAATTTTAAATATCAACACTTATCTGCATAAATCTGGAACACATATCATCTGCCCGGCCATACATTTATTCTCCCAGAGCGCAGATGACCGAGCAGAAACGTACTTGTTTGATGTAGAAATCTAAACACCAAAAGGGGTAAAAAAATAAAAAACAAACAGAAACATAAACTGCGGGCCATAGTGCCAGTAATTTTCAGAAATATTTCCTTTTTATCACAGGGTATGAAGTTGGTTTGAGTACTATGACAGGAAGCTCAGACCGCGCAGAGGAACTGCTCTGCCCGCTCCACTCTGCCCTCTCGTCACCCCGCACTTCTTCATCAGCTGCACTTTTTTATTGAATGTGTGATTTAAGTATGCTGGACAGAACTCATAAAGCTTCAATATATTCACATTTTCAGTCATGATGAGGCCTGACAGTAAAACAAATAAATAAATAAAACCCTCTTTCAGCACTTAAATTTATACAACATGACTAATGGGGGAACTCTGACATTCTGTGAAAAAAATCAGCATGTTTCCTGTAAATATATAAACTGAAGTGAAACTCATGAGCTAGTTAATCAAACGGCTGGTACAAAAAAATAAATAAACAAGTGGCTTAGGCACAATATTGGATTTTTGCTGAAATCCAATATGCTCATATTTCTAAACCCATTATCACTGAAACCAATATTTCCTGGCAAGAGCACAAAGCCTCCACTCAACTAAAATCAGTGTCAGAAACAGATTGGAAGCAAGAAAAACAACATTTTATTCTCCATTAGTTTATATTTTGATTGATAAAAGTGGACATGCATTGATGATTAGGTAAATCATTATGGTACATTGAAAATTTGCCAATACAAGATAGTTGGGGCCAATTTGTTTGGCTAAAATATCAGCTGTAAATTTAAGAAAGAAAAAGTTAATATCCGACAATGCATATAATCAATACTGTTCTGATTATGCATGCATGATAATCATACAGCCCTGATTTCAGCCCTGGCTCCAAGGTTGTATTCTGTACGTCCCTAATGGTTGCATAGTGAACTCAAAAATGCTGTTTAAACTGTTTAGAATAATCAGCTTTCTTGTTCAAAGAATGTGGTAAATAGGGCAGTGTAATCCTAGAAAGAATTTAAAAACCATCTTGAGATGTTAATGGGATACAATGAATAACTAGGGCACAATACAACATGGTTATACAGAGTTAAGAACTTCAGAATGGTAGAATAACACTAACCCTTCAAATAGGATGCCAACTTTAATATTAAAAGGTGAACATGTCATTGAGTGTCAAATTTCATTTATTTTATGATTCTTTACTACTCGTTACTACTTCACTACTAGCTTGCGTGAAAAAGGAATCACAAAAGTAAAACCAATCTGCTACCACCACATCTTGTTGAAATACACGTGGAATAAAAACAGGAATCTGGATTAAGAGTGAGAGGAGCATTGTAAGTAGACACATTTCACTCTACTTTATTTGAACATTTCGAACCTGCTTGTATCATCATAATTTCTCCATACAAAAGATCTCTGATGATTGTCAGCTGCTTGTTAGAATAACCTTTGTGGATTGGTCACACAAATTGATTTATGGATTAAAGCAAATAATTCTTAAGTTGAGAGCAAACTTATTGTTGCTGCTGGATGGACAAAGAAGCGGAGTCAAAAGGAAATTATGCCATCTATACACAAACCAAGCTGAAGCCTTCTGCACATAATGACTCATACAAGACAAAAACAAGACCCAAAGAGACATTGAAGTGAAATGACTGTTAGGAACCTGGCCTGCCACTCACCGCCTCTTCATGTTCCTTCCAGCAGTCGTAGTCTGTTGCCATGGCAATGCTGGCATAGCATAAGCCGGCCTCCTTGGCAAGCACCACCTCGGGAACAGTCGTCATGTTGATGACGTCGGCCCCCCACTGGCGAAACATCAGGCTCTCCGCTCGTGAGGAGAAACGCGGCCCCTCGATGGACAGCATGGTGCCTTTAACATGGCACTTTATCCCCAGACTGCGGGCCACCTCCACCAAAACCTGGACCAGGAGAGAACGTCAGTGTGACTTCAAACATCACATCACGGGCAGGAGAAGAGGGGGCTGCAGAGCTTTTTCACTCAATGTACATCTGATACTTCAGACTGTTTCTTTTCTTTTTAATTTCCATGTTGGACATAAAAAATAAGCCAGATATGGCGACATGGGATTCTGTGGACTTGTTTACTGTGTGATAGTCTTGGGAGAAAATCTTACATTTTTCCATGGTTTACGACCTCTGCCAATGAGGTTATGTACATGCCGGCACTTGTCCTTTTGCCTGGCTGCCTGTCTGTCTGTGGGCAAGATAACTCAAAAAGTTCTCAACAGATATTGATGACATTTTCAGGGAATGCTTGTCATGGTACAGGGAAAGAAGTGATTCGATTCGGGTGGTGATCCGAATGCAGATGCAGACTAGATTTTTTTCATAGAATCTGTTATAGTTGTGAGATAGGGCAGTTTCTACATACTTACACTGACTACTCAAAAAGTTCTCAACAGATTTTATTACATTTCAGGGAATGTTGGTCATGGCATTGTCATGGTTGGTTGTGAATTTGGTGGTAATCCGAGTGCATTTTTGGATGCTGAATTTTTTAAAGATTTTTGTAAACATTGCCATACGACAGTTCTCCACATGTCCAATAATAGCTTGGCTAACAATGTCAAAAGTGCCTTGGCAGAGGTTTGTGCGTTAGGAGCTTTTCACACTTTAGAATTGAATTTCCACAACAGTCAAAAAATCAAAAATACCCCAACTAATTTTATCACTCTTCCTCTAACCTCTATCTGATACCCTCTTTCACACATGCAGCCTTTAAATTCCCAAGACAAAACATATCTGGGTTATCTGGACCAAATTCACACTTCAAATAAAAAAAATGATATGAACTGACTGTGCTGGATGTGTGAACACACACAGCAGTTTTTTTTTTAACCCAGACTCTACCCTGAAATTTACCTGCTGACCCCCTGGTGCTTTTACTCTTTCCCAGCCCTCCACTGACAGACATGCAAACTGCAGGGAAAACATCCTGCTGTGGGGGCTAGGGAGAGGATTTGGTTTTATTGATACCAATGCCATTATTGATTCTGCTTATCAATCCAATGCTTATAGATTCATTTATCGATTCTTTTGAGGTTTCATTTTGTGTAAAGTTAGCCTGTATGTTTCACTAATGTCAAACTTAAGTCATTTCTGACATTTAGAGCAGTGAACAGGTGTGAACAATGAATTTAGGTAATTTTCATTACCAACATAAATGTTGGGAGTGGAGCCATTACACAATAAAAATCCATTTTATTTCTCAACTGTGTATTTTCATTTTATTTTTAAAAAAAACTTTTGGTGCATTCATTAATGTTTGTGTGTTAAAACAACTTACAATTCTCCACATGAAGTTGATCAGAGACAAAGACAGCTTTTAGAACTAGAAAGCAGACCTCCGCCAAGCGCCACAGTTCCCCCTATTTTTCATTTGCACCATAAATATTAGTCCCACATTTATTTTGACTACATTTTTAGATTCCTTGACCATGAAAACATACCATTGGCAACTGAATTCATAATGATATCAACATTAGTTCAGCAGTTATTCACGAAAATCGCATTTTCCGTAATGGCGGTTTTCTTCTGGATCGGATTGCTTCCAAAATCTAATCATTTGTTCCTTATCCCAATCCGGACATTCCCTGAAAATTTCATCAATATCTGTACATAACTTTTTGAGTAATCTTGCTAACTAACTAACAGACAGACAGACAAACAAACCTTCCCAAAAACATAACCTCCTTGGCAGAGGTAATTAAAGCAATGACTTCAAGTTTAAGGACTTCTTACTGATCGAAACTAAACACAAAAACAGTGTTTGCTAATAATGACCCCTCATTGTTGCTTCATGAATTAGATTACTGGGAGGCAAACAAGCATGAGAAAATTAGTTATCAAACTGGTCCAGACCAGGTTTATCAAGAAAAAGACATAAACGTGTGCAAATTAAAACAAACAAAACGATGCAATGTTTCGAGGAGTTTAAAAACATATGTTTAAGCTACATTTTAAAGGCCTTTATTTTGTTTCATAGATTCATCAGCTTTTAATACTTTTGAAGACCACACAGATAGCCTGAAAGAGTACAGGAAATCCTGTTTAAGAGGAGGGTGAGATGACAACTTTGAGGACTGACCTCTCTGGTTCTGTTACAGAAGGGCTCAGCCATAGGGATGTGACACACTCCTTGAGGACTGGTGGGCCGCCCGTCATACAGCGTCTGCGCTCTCTTGGTAGTCCTGTGGAAGTAAAGTGATCACAGTTATTGTCTATTCATCTGTACAAACCCACAGATGTGTTTAGTTCTGCTGTTTTACTTTAGAAAACATCCTGGAATGTTGATTTGCTTTGTTTAATCTTAATTCAAAACAAACATTAATATTTTCTTTTACTTTCACACAGAGCCAGACAACAAAGATGTTTCATCCTTGATGTAAAAAATAAAATAAAAGATCACTTTTAACATGAACTCCTACTCATAACACAATTATCTCAGCCATTTCAAATATGAATGCTGCCACCAAAGACGATAATAATCTTTGAAGATGATGCCAAACCCTTTCTTTTATGCACAACGCTGGCAGAGGGAGAAAAGAGTCAATGCTGGAATGGTATGAGCCAGCCACAGCTCCACCCTGCTGACAATCAATGACAGCAGTGTGAAAGAAAAACTCAAGCACACAATCATCTATTAATGCCATTGGAACCAAGTCGCCCTGGCCATTTATTTGTTATGTCATTAGTGAGACATTGCTGCTAAGAAAGATTACCTATCATTGCCAAACATTCAAGTTATTCATAAAATGCAGCGAAGCAACAGAGATGCTCTCAGTCCTAGGACACAACTTGATAATAGCAAGTCTTCGGTGCATAGAAAGCTCTTAAATTTTAAGGAATAAAAATATAATTACAGATTAATTACATTCTAGGGCAATTCATACAAACTAACATCATACTGTTTGGATATCATTCAGAAGTCATGCTGAATGAATCTGTTTTTATTCCTCTTCAGTGGTATTCCCGCATGTTTTATCAAATACGAATCATTATTATGTGATTAATCACAAGATCAGAGCTTTTTTCCAAAGGTGAAACAAATACCATGATCCAACAAAAAAATAAATAGGTTAAAACTGATGTAACAGAAGCTATTTCTGTTCAGATTAACAAAATGCAGCTTTTGTTGCTGCTGTATTACTCACATGATAAGAAGATAAAAGTTTGCTATATCAAGCAATAAAGTTGTCAACAATTCTGATATTTTCTTACACTATGTGTCTAAAAATGATGCAGTATATTTTACTTTTAAGATTGATAGTGTTGAGAAGCAAACAATACTTTTAAAAACTGAACTGCTGCCTGGCTTTTACTGTATGCTTCCTTGATGCGTGCTACTGCTGAACAGTGAAAGTCAGAGGTGGGGCAAGGGCACAGGCTGGGGTGTTGGGGTGATTGGGAGAATTGTTTCCCTTATATTTTCTGGAGAGGTGACCCTTTAACAAATGTGACACACTCACCACTCCAAGGGAAAAGCATTAAATGCAGGGATGCCATCATTTTGTGGACCCTCTACCCCACTCAATGAGGCCAGCCAGCCAATTTCAGATTTCTAAAGAAATCCAACTGTAAGGGTGAGAAAAAATCTCACGAGGTATTTTATTCTGGTTTCCACTTCCACACCATGTGCATGGGTGAAATTCATAATAACGTGCAAAATGTAACATATTTAAATTACAGACTTTTGACTATATTTCAATTATAATCTTTTTTCACAAGAAATTATCAGAGTTTATTTGTTATAACAATTTCTATGAAGGTGCATTTGCATCAAAAGCAGGTCAAATGAACTTGAACAACCATCATTTACCAAGATTTTGTAAAGATTTTTTATTTAAGTGGGTCTTCACTGGCAAAATGAATGGAAAATAAATGAACTAAATAAATAAAATAAACAAATAAAAGCCTATAACATTGAACAAGTATCACTGATATCTGATATCACTGTCTTATCGATAATATCCTTTTATCTTTGACAATTTGTCCCTCTGAAACTGAGAATAACGTTAATGTGGACCTTTTGGTAACCAAAGCTGCCAAGGCAATTATGAAACGACAAACAACAACTGACGGCAACACTGCCACTACCAAGCTTCTATGTTTTTACTTCAAGCTCTTTCCTCCTCTATAAGACTTTTTACTCAGTGTGATCCCATCGAGTTAGTGCTCATGTCTGTGTCAGCCGTGTGTCTGACATGGTTGTTCAAACTTCATGTTCCAGAAAAACTGGATAGTCTCTGTGAGCAACATGTTACCAACTATCCATTTTAAATTTCAGTGACACATGTGGGGCATTATCAGATGTTGTCTGTTGTAGAAAAATGCTTAAAAATCTTCTTTTCTTTTGTTCACCACAAAGATGTGGGCCTTCCTGTCTATAAAAATAAAATTACATTCCAATTTCAGGGATCAGGATTTAGTTAAAAAAAAATTAAAGATTTTTTTTTTTAATCAAACCAATTCACGATTTGTTATAAAAGGTGTTTATTTCAGGATCTGCTTCTGGCTGTAGTGCATTAAGAGGCTGGAAAATGTGATTTTACACAAAAAAACACAATAAAATGTGGTCAAGATATACAGCTTATTTATTTGTCTTGTTTGTATCAGCACGAAAAATAGATAAATAAAAACAATAAGTTAATTCTGAAACTGAAAACCATGTTGATGTGAAAGCTAGACAGGCACATCGAACACACCAGGAACAACACACCCCTGTTCAGTGTGCACAGAGAGAAAGAGAGGGCTGTACAAAAAAAACAACCGTTTGCTGTGCTGGGCCACTGGAGAAAATTGATCTCACATGACAGGAAGAATTGAATGTTTAACTAGAAGAGCTATGATATATATATATATATATATATATATATATATATATATATATATATATATATATATATATATATATATATATATATATATATATATATGTGCACACACACAAAAATACATACACATATATATCTTGTGGCTCTCTGGATTCAGCCTATGGGATTTTTTTTACTGTTTTGGATCATTGTTGCAGTAAGCTATTAAGTAGTGACTAAAAATGTGTGAAATTTATATGAACTGCTGTTTGTGATAATCTTAACAAACAAACCTACCTCTCACGACTTTTTAAGCTTAACCGTAATTGACGAGAGTGAAAAGTTGTTATTAAGCTGATAAGGAACTACAACATGGCGGTTCAACACAACTACAATATTTCCATTGTATAATGTCTTGTTGTGTCCTCTCGTTCGAGAATATCCTTTTAATCAAATGACCTGATCGTGTTGATTCTCATGGCCGAGGCAACAGTGTATGAATTACTGATTATGAAATCAGAAATGCTTGCTGTATGGTTCAGGTTATTAGCAACCATGCATTTAAACACACGACAACACTTTAAAATTCAAAAGCAGGCAACATTGGATGCATTTTATTATTCCAGATTAAAAATCAAAATTACGTGTTCCTGTGATCATCACAAACCTTATTTCAGGCAGCTATCACAGACTGTTATTCAGGTTTTTGGACTCATTCCTGAACCACTCTATTCTGACTTAAATTCCAGATATTTAAGAAACGAAGTCAGAAATCTAAAGGGAAAAATGCCAGACCTCTGAAATATTAGTCAGATTTATGACAATAAAGTCTCAATAAAGACCCAGAACTGTGAAAACAAATTCAGATTTCAAACAGATTTTGGAGTAAAAGTTAGAGCTTTGAGACTTAAATCAGATGATAAAGTCAGCATTTTAAAAAAGAGTCAACGTTCTGATTTTCAATACAAAATCCTGGCAAAAATTCAGACACCAACTTATTCCTTTTTTTTAAATACTGAGATTACACTCAAAATTATGACTTTTTTTCCTCAGAATTTTTTTAAATCATTTTGACTCAAATCTCAGAGCTCTGCCCTTTCTATCAGAGTGTATGGAATATTATTTTGAAGATAATATCAGTGGCCTTTATCCTCTCCTGCTATAACAAGTCTGAGCTGTTGCATTTTCCTGTTTATATTCTTGTGCCACACAGTGAGTGGGGCAATGCTCCCACGCTTAAGGTTTGGAATGCACAACTGAGCAGTTGTGAGAACATTAGGATCCATTCATTTTTAAGTGTCTGTTCATGTGTGTAATGTTGTGAGAAAAAATTGTATGACAGAGCCAGAGAGAATGTGTGTATTTGTGTACGAGAAAACTATGTCATAACTTACAGAAAATAGGATGTCTATGTAAAATGTATCGAACTGTGACTTCCAAACTAAAATTGCCAAAATTTTGGTGCATCACTACAACCAGAAGGGCCACAGCCCACCAGATGCCTGTAAACCGAGCAGGAGTTTGGTTTGGTGAGGAAGGGTCTGCTAAAAAGCCGACGTGCCTTTTGGAGATTCTTCATCACAAGATAAACACCTGATTTAGCTTTGATCATTTTCACTTGGGCATAAATTTTACAAACCAGCATCCTGTGACACTGCCACAGTCAAAACCACAACTGCACAACACGTTCTGGGTCAGCCTGAATTTTCTGAAATGCTTAGCGGTGGGTGTGGCTCAAACGCCTTCATTTGTAAATAAGTGCAGAGTGTCCATGGGCCTTAGGCTATCACGTGTACTGTATGTAAACTGTTCAACTGTCTATTGTACATTGTTTACTATTGTTACATATATGGTGAGGAAGCAAATTATCTTAGTGTTTATTCAGTCAAGAGGACTAAATTCAGCACTCCTGGCTGTTGTTTTAAGATAATGGATGTTGTCTACTTATCTAAAGATCTCCTGTTTGAACCGCAACGCCTCAGGTCTTCACATTTAACTGGGTTTGTACAGGATACAAAACTAAACAGCTCCCAACGGCAAAGCAGTTGTGTTAAACGTGTGAATGAGTTAGCACAGATACTGATAGGCAGCTTGGCACCTTCTTTCGAATTCATTTTTAATTAGAGTGAGGACGTAAACTGGGACATGCAAACCAGAGAATCTAAATTAAGAGTTCACGTTGAAGAACTTGAAACCTCGGTGCAAAAACTCTGCCAAGCTTAGAGCATCACTGTCAAACACATGTGACAGAGTCCACGGCTCTATGGCAACATAGCAACCGAGTGTTTGGTTTGGAGCAGCAGAGGTGACGTAACAAGTGGCATCGTTAGCATGAGGCCTTTAGAAACACGCCATCACATGCTGCAGGACAAGTCTGAACAAGTCCTAACTTAGAACTTCCTCATCACTGATAAACAGATCTTGTCTGTGCTTAATTCTGGTAGTTCATCAGATTCTCCAGCGCGGGCCAGAAAAACTACAGGCAGCATGACTCAGGCAGGCGAAATTAGGTCACTCCTGACTAGTGGAGATTTCCCTGTTCCCAGGACATAACTCTTAATATTCTGCTTAAAAACCACAACATTTTTTATGAAAGATGTTTTGAATGACCGTTTTAGTATTCATTTAATTAATTTGCTAAAAAAATGCATGCAGGTCTCCAACAAAATGTTTTCATTTTCAAAGAAACTCTTTGGAAGTACAACTAGATGTAATTTGAAAAATTTCATAACTATTGATTGAAATTAAGTTAAAATCACTCTAATTTAAATATCTATAAATGAAAACACGTTATTTCTGAGATTTATTGTGTGTCGTGGAGACTTCAAAAAACTCACATTCCTCATAAACCCACATCCAGGAAGAGAGGGCAGAACTAACTTTCTGTTTGTTAATAAGACAAGGCTATTGTCATGGATCAGCATATTTTGATCTTTAAGGTCAACTCTGTTGGGATAAATTTTAATAAAGTAAACTTCACTTGTTTTAAAAGGTCACATATTGTGCAAATATCAACCTGACCCACCAGATGGACTGTTCAACATACTTCACTGGGCCATCTGGGTAAATATCCTTTCTATAGAGAAGTTTGTAGTGTTGTTATTTGTTTTTCATTTAATAAAGAAATGTGCTCAAGATCTGATAAAGCTGCTGCTGAAGCTAAGCATCAATGCTAATCTCTAAACAAGCAGTCACTTCCGGCTGTCATCTTACTCATATCTCCCACCTCTTCCTGCTCTTAAGGACTCAGATTGGGCCGTCCCGCTTTGGGCCACTCACAATCGTTGTAGATTGGAGCTTGGCAAAAAACATGGTCACATATTGTGCAAATATCAACCTGACCCACCAGATGGACTGTTCAACATACTTCACTGGGCCATCTGGGTAAATATCCTTTCTATAGAGAAGTTTGTAGTGTTGTTATTTGTTTTTCATTTAATAAAGAAATGTGCTCAAGATCTGATAAAGCTGCTGCTGAAGCTAAGCATCAATGCTAATCTCTAAACAAGCAGTCACTTCCGGCTGTCATCTTACTCATATCTCCCACCTCTTCCTGCTCTTAAGGACTCAGATTGGGCCGTCCCGCTTTGGGCCACTCACAATCGTTGTAGATTGGAGCTTGGCAAAAAACATGTTTGTCAGCCTAATCAGTGACTCCACATTGTCCATAGATGTGTGTGTGTGTGTGAGTAGTTGTCTGTCTCTATATGTTAGCCTTGTGATTGGCTGGTGACCAGTCCAGGATTTACCTAGCCTCTCACCCTACACCAGCTGGGATAGGGAGAACACTATAGATAATGCACACTTTTCAATGGTTTTTGGGGATGGGAATTGATAAGATTTTATCGATACCAATGCTATTAACAATCCTGCTAATTGATCCAATTCTTTAACGATTCCCTCATTGATTCCTGCAGATTTTCCGTGTGGGCAAATGTTGGCCTGTAGATTTTCAGTGGCAACAATGTCAAACACACACCACAGCATAGATAACTGCTTCTGCAATTTGCTGGCGTTTCCACTCACTTAAGGTTGTGCAGTAGGCACCTTTTGTGAAAAATTAAGCCACAATTCTGACCGCTTCTGAACCCTGTCACTGGAAGGAATTGATAAGGGAATTGATTAGCAAAAAGACTCATGATATCGATACTTTGATGGAGCCTTATAAGGATTTACACAAAAACAACCTGCTCTGAGCAGGCCTGCAACAAAGGAGTGTACAGTAATGCAAATGTCCATTATGTGGGAGAATTTTAGGCAAGAGACTTCAAAAGGCAGGCACAGACTTGTTGAATAGAATTAAAATACAAAACAAACATAATTCTCAAAATACAACACAACAACGGCAAATTAAAAATAGCATTTTCCGATCTGTTGATCATTTATGTACACAAAAGGGAGAAAAAAATTGCAGCAAAATATTATGTAATAACTATTATAACATGCCATCTACATCATCTTAAAATCTTGATTTGTTTTACTCATTTTTACTAAGGTTAGGGCACAGAAAAAGTCATCAATTACCAGGAATATGACCCATACAAGTTAACATCTAAACAATTGTATGAGATAAATTTACTATTTGTCTTACATTAACAGGCAGTGTACTAAATCACGGGAAAGAAACATGCAATCCAACTTAAAAAGCAGGTCTGTTTGTAGCAAAGGTTGAGTATCTGAATGTGATGTGATTTATTATTTTATCATCTCAAAAGCCTCCTGCGGACAAGTGTTGCGAATTAGCACCTGTGCTAAAACACTCAAACAACGCATCTGGTTTGTCCAATGTCATTGTGACGTCCACATCAAATAATAAATAAATAAATAAATAATCTAACTTTTGAAACAGGCTAAATGTAAGTAAAAACTAGCCCTCAGGTTCATTCTGTAGCATTTGTGTATTTTATATGCATACAGTGAGCCTGCCAATGGGGATGGAAACTGATACACTTTTATTGAAATCAGAGCTATGATTGATCAGATTCTATATAGATTCCTGTGATTTTCTATGTAGAAAAATAACGTCTACTGAGGTCTTCAGAGTCAACAGCACATGGCACTCCTGATATTAATGCAGTGCTACACAGATGAGCGCATCTGCATGCTGCTGGTGTTTCCGCTCTTGCCTGAAATCACACAACACTGGATATTGCGTAGCTAGCATAATTTTGAGTAAACCTGAGCCACAGATTTTGATTGCTTTTCTCTCCATTCTACTATGATCACATCTTTCATTTCTTTGCTGTTGTGTCTGCTGACTTTTTCTAATGAGACCATGGTGTCCTTGGTTTGCAAAGCATGCATAACAAAGCAGAAGGAATTGATAAGGAAACTGTTAAGCATGAGGACTAATGGTACTGATTCTCTAAGCTGGTTGTTATCAATTCTTGACTGGAATTGGTTTCATAAATATCTCCACCTGCAGGGAAAATAACTCTGAGAAAGTTTGCCAATGAATAAAATAGATTCTCATTCTCAAAACCAGAATACTGGACTAAACAATGACTTCTGTGTAGTAGAACCATGACACCCGGGATTTATACTCCTTAAAAACAAATGGGTAAAATATCAAATCCACAGAGGGTAAAAGATAGTGTTTATTCTTTATATGAAGACCTCACACTGAAGGACAATTGAAGATTATTTTGGTATTACCAGAGTAAACTGAGCTCACGAGAAATGACGGCTGGAACACTTCTGACACAGAGGAAGGGATAAATGAGACAAACAGGAAGGAGCTTTCTGTCACAAATAAACCCCAGAAGTGAAGCTCAAGCTCCAGACAATCTGACAACTCCTCTATGTCAAGTTGCCTAAAGCATAAAACAACAAAATGACAAGAACTTCAACATGTCCAAAACTACTGCACTGGAGTGCTCCATAAACCATCAGACAGGAGTTGGAAATATGCAAACAAAACAATAGGGTAAATAGCTGGAAAGTATGATACACAATTTTAAGAAGTAAAGTTCTCTCTCACTCTCACTCGGCTGGGATGACATGTTAGTCGTCACGCGGTAACATGAGTCCAGATAGCGAGATGTGTGGGAACATACTTAAATTGGTGTACAGCACAACTTGTGTAGAATCATCACTGGTTTACAAGGGTCAAACTATCTGAGAAACGAAAGAAACAAAAACAATGATTCAATCCAGTTTTAGCTTAGCAATGATTTTGTTTAGAAAAATGTCACAGCTGTGGTCAGTGTCTCACAAACTTCAAAAATATAGGGCTGCTCATGGAGAATTCACTCAAAGCCAGGAGTCTGTGAGGCCTTTGGAAAAATGTGTCACTGCACTCTCCCTTCCATTGTATGTGTTTATGTGTGTATTATAGTCGTTGTCAGAGAGCTGCAACGTGCAATGGAAGAACAATGGGTTCACAGAAAACCAAGTTAGAGGTCTTATTTTGATTGTTGCACAGAAACAGATACAGTAAAACTGAACAACCACGTTAAAAAGCTACATATATATCGCAGGTGGAAGGAAACTAATGCTTAGTCAGTATCTATAGACAGCTGTGTAACACATTCTAACTGTAGTCCTGACAGACTGAAACAAAAGTTTGAAAAATAGGGGGAAATGGAGAGGGATATGTTGGGCAAAAGCAGATTCACAAAATGGATCCTGCAAGTTTGAAAGCTAAATTTTTTTGCTGCATTTAGGGCAGCCATCAGTGGGACAGCCTGACGGGCACACTGTTGTGACACATGCATTTGAAAAACGAACAGCTGCAGCCTCTTGACAACAATATTAGCAGGCAACTAGGGGCACAAGTACAGTGTCACTGCTGTAGATACTTCATTTATAGCTGCAGGGGAGGAGCCATGAAGAGTCAAGCTGGGGTTAAACTAGACACTGACAGAACTCGCCCAGCAGTCCTGGGTGATGTCAAATAAACCTCAAACAGGGTATGTCACACATGACGATTAAAAATATTTGGCCTTTCCATTAGCCCCATTCCATAATCATTACAATTCCTGACATTAAATTCAGAGAGATCAACAAAATTAAACAATTAAAAAAATTAATGGTAGTTCCTGCAAACAGTTCACATCTATTAGTGTGGCCTTGACAAACAATCATGAACGATCTGCTGCCGTGGACCTGCTTGACCCCAAGGTCTTTATCCCGCATCAATCATCAACAGAAATGACATTATTTGACAAAATTCATACTTTCAGACCATTTAAACCTGATTTAATGGCAGCTCAACTAGATGCTGCTATATCATTATATTATATTATTAAATTGGGCTGGCAGTGATGAAGGAGCAGAGTGCAGAATAAACTAGTGCAGTAAGAATGAAAGAGAGCTCCACTTAAAAAGAAAAAAAAAAAAAAAGCTCAGCCTCAGACAGACAGAATATGTATGCTAATGTTTATGCAGAAGGAGGACAACAAAATTACAGCTGGTCTTCTCTGGAATATAATCTTTTATGTTTTTTGTACGATGTTAAAATGTCCTGTTATCATTTGATACTCCCCCACCAATTTCCCCTTATTATGTTGACTGTCTTCTTGTTAGCCCGCCCACACTGTACTGTTGTTATTTCAGACTTGATGCATTTTTTGCATTGTTAATTTTGTCTTGCTCAAGGGCCAACTTCTGTTGTTTTAATTAATTAAGAGTGAAATATATTTGGACTGGAATAGTGTGGTAATTTCTACAGAAGCCAAAGCACACATAATTCACCTCAGACGGTTCTTTGACTTTGTAAAGGATAAGAACAACTATTCTGAGACAGTGATTCAGAAATGGTTCAGCCTCAGGACCTCCTCCACTTCCTCCTTCATGAGAAATCCCAACCCTTTTTTCCAAAAATGTGCTCCAATTTATCTGATAAAAAATTGATGCATGGGGCCTTGATAAAAACAAAGCACATGACTGTACAAAGAGATGGGGCACACACAGGTTAGGAAAGTGCATTATTACAGAAGCCCTGAGAGAACACATATGCTACATTTAATGTTTTACTTGCAGTTTGGTTGTTTACCAGAAATCTTGAGGAACTGACACATTGTCTGGGGAAATATTTCAAACACAAATAAAACAAGAGTAATAAATAAGTTGAGATCTGGAATAAGCAACAAAATTCCTCTTGTTATCACACCTTAACGGAGTAAAATAAAATACATAGATGCATTTATAGTAGACTTCTGCCACCTCTTTTAATGCACAGCTCCTGAAACCAAAAGCCACTTTTTGGTCCAAACCCACCAGCTGAGAGCAGGTGCTTTTTCACAAAAAATCCATAACAGGTTTGAGTTCTCACACATCCTTAGGGTGTTGGGGAAGAAAAGGCAAATATCAGTAACCTGCAGTAGTATTGACATACCACTTACCTGTCAATAAACTGATCGATGATGACAATGTCTCCGGGCTGAATCTCCTCCCGCAGAGAGCCACACGCTGTCGTCACCAACAGATGTGTACATCCCTCCTCCTTCAGAGCCCAGATGTTGGCCTGGTAGTTCACATTGGATGGCATTACAGTGTGCTGTCTCCCATGTCTAAGGGAAAGAAAATAATGAAGATTGAATCATTACCCTTTAAACATCCAAACAAATAAAAGCTCATAGTTAAATGAGCTGAAGTGTCTACAAAATAAAGAGTGTTCATTTTATAACGTGAGGTGTAGTGTGAGGACTGTCCACTAGATGGTACTTCAGAGCTACAGAGTAAATCAAACGCTCTCACCTTGCAAGCAGCACACATTCCACGTTTTTGATCTTCCCCATTATCAGAGCATCTGATGGCTGTTCAAGAAGAGGAGAGACACTCATTTAGACTTAGAATCAAAATGATTTAACAGCATTTCTATTAATGTTATTCAGTCTTGTTGCATACCTCTGATGAAAACTTTTTAGGCTGGAAAATTAAAAAAGACAACTGACCTTTCCATATGGTGTGTCCACGTATCGTTCAGTTCTTCCTTCCAAGATATCTGGATCGTCGAGGCCTGAGCCACCAATTATACCAATCTAAACAAAAATTTTTAAAACATTATCAGTTCAGGTCCAGGACAAAACCGTGATGTGATTAGACTAAAATGCTTTGATTTGCATTCCAGTTTCATTGAATAAATCTATATTTTTTTTTGTTTTTAACATAATTATGAGATGTGGAGGAAATAAAAACATAGCTAGTCAACAAATAGCATACTAACACTCATACAGATTATTCAATACACATCATAGCGGTTCACAGTTACTCATCCAAAAGCAAACTCAATGCTTTTGTTTCCCTTTAAGCTATTTTTAACATATATACTGTTTGTACAATGTAAGAACCAGAAATACTTTATTAATCCCCAAGGGGAAATTCAGTAGTTTCAGTTGCTCTTATACACAGTATAGCAGTAGGAAATATCAAATAAAGATAGATAAGAGCAAAATATTTAAATAAAGTAAATGAAAATAAAAAATAAATAAAATGAAATGAAAATAAAATAAAATGAAAATTAAGTAGGCAGGTTGCAACATGCAGATTCTTAAAGCAATATCAACTTCCTTATGAAGGAAATAAGGAAAAAAGTAATTGTCAGTGTCAGTTATTAACACAAGTATATTTATAATAATAAGTAAATAGACTCAAGCCTCACTGGATGTTTGCTTTCCTGTTTACAGTCAGTTACATTCAGTTCACAAAAGTGCGCAAAGGTAAGTAAAAGCTCAGAAATTAAGCTGAAACTTATTTTACTCTGTACTGGTTTGACAGCTGTTAATTCTACCAGGCAAACCATTCGTATTGATAACAAGTTCTATCTTATCAACAACCCAATAGGAATACAAAAGCCAAAATTAAGGCTCATTTAATCAGTGTATGCATGTGTTTTACTGCTGACTGCTGCTGATTTGTGATTGTGAAGTTATTTTTCTTGTTTTTGATATTTGTGTGAAACTTCTTTTGATGTAAAAAATATGTTTTGTATCTCAGTGGGAATCCTCCTGGTTAAATAAAAACAACAATAAAATAGAATAAATAAAAACTAACAAAAAATGAATCCCAGTAATCCAGCAAAATAAATGAAATTATGTCAGCTCTTAAAAATAGCATCCTCGACCACATTAAGCAGCTGTGTGAACACAGATCAGTTTATTAAAGTTAAATTAAGGTAAGTCAACATGAAAGATTCGTTATATCAGATTAAACCTGTGTAAGAGCGTTAATATGAATCCATCCTATTGATTCCTCTGGCATGGTTTAATTTAAACAGCTAAACACCGCAGATTAAAATATTAGTTAACTTCACACAAGCAGACCGGTCTCTGCAGGGATTTGAAAATTCTAGCACAATAATGCAAAAGGCTTGACCTGAAAGTCCATCAAAAACCTTTGCATGATGCAGTTTATACTGTGAAGGGAAACAGATCCATCTTTGTGGTTGGTCTGGGTTCACAGAGGCAAATAAAAAGTGGCCTTAAACAGCTTGTTCTTGCATATCTTACCAATTTGCTTGCATTTCTATAAATCATCTGTTATCTTACATTTTTTTGGAATTGAAGTTGTTTAATGTTATTATTATTATTATAAGAGCAGACCAAAAAAAATCTAATTTTAACCAAGATTACAATCACTGACATCCAAAATTATGAAAACTGAGTGATCCAGATTATCAGATTATTGTGCCACATGACACGTTGAACGTTTTTTTCTTTTCCATTTTATTATTAGCATGATTTTGAAGTATGTGTATTTTTATATGTACATTTCTATGAATTGCCTGTTCTTTAATGTTCAAAATGATAATGTCAAAAGCACAAACATTCAATTTAATAATGTCGTTTGTGTTTTAAAATCAGCAAGTAATTATGTTTTATAATCCTGATCTCAATATATAATAAATAATTGCAACTAGAACTTTTGCCATAGTCAGGCAGCCCAAATTATTATTATAATTTGGCATTGCTACGGCACCACTTAGGATGTTAATACATTGACTTTAATAAATGCTTTATAAAGATGAATTATTTAAAATGACATTCTGGCCATCAGAAAGGCAGCTGAGGCCCAAAAACTTAACCTCAGTTTTCAGATTATCCTCCTTTATACGTGATTTCAGACCCTTTCAGGAGGCCTGAGTCACCCTCTAAATTCCATCTAAGCCCATCTAAAATAATTATAACATATAGTGATTCCCAGTTAGCTTTTTGCATATGACAACAATAGTTGCAAAGCTTTTAGTTTGATATTTTAGTAAGCAAAACACAAAACTCTGAATGATAATTCTGTGCAAGGGCTCATTGAAATCAATTGCTTTCTTAATAAATGGCAGAAAAACAGGGGTTAATGATGCAAAAGTGGGGTTTTAAAAAGAAATTATAGGTTTCAAGCCTCTTTGATTTAACAGAAATGTGGAAAATGCAGTTTAGTGAAAGGTGCTTGTATAACTTACTTTAGACTGTGGTTATGATGTGATTAGGATGTAAAATGTGAAGGTGTAGTGTGACGAAACTGTGTTTATATTATGGCGAATAAAAGCTGTTAAATATGTCTCGATAGGTTGACCTGTTATGATGAATTACTAAAAAAATGGTGGTCTGGAAATAATTTAATGATGAAAACATCAGCATCAACGATTTGCTTTTGAGCAGGAAACATGCGACACGAGGTCTGTAATGCTGTAAAGGTCATGTCACTATTCTCGCTGTTATTTTAAGTCTCCTATGAGCAACATTTTGTGTGACAATCCAAGGCAGGAAATGTGTTTTCACGTCAGAATTTCTGTCAAACTGAGCCCGCCTCAAAGTCGAATCTAAGCTCGCCCCGTCCCCCTCAGCTGTCCCGGTGGACTCACGCCAACATCAGTCCACATGGCACCGAGTCCCAGGTGAGCCGCCGCCTCACTGAACACAGCATCAGTGCAGTTATTATACTGATATATTTATATGAAACTCAGAGATATGTCACCGGCTGCAGGATCCCAGCAGTCTGCTCAGACCTGAAATGCTTTTCCCGCACTTTCAGGTCCGTCAGCTGAACATCTGTGAGGCAATTCATAACCTAGCTAAAATTTCTCATTGATTCTCCTCTTGAACCTGGTCAAACACACTCTGTATTGTCTATTAAAGTCACAAATTATCAGAAAATTCAGCTCATTACCTTAATATGAACCGTGGACGCCATGCCGAAAGTTTTTTTCTGCTGTATGACTGAAAAATTGACAAAATTGAGAGGCACACGCTATTTAGCTGCAGGACTTGACAACATCCGTCAGCTAAAGGACATTCCCTTTCCTGTTTGTGCGCCTTCAAAATAAGAGCATGAAGTTCAGCATCATCAACGCAGACCACTGCACGGCAGCCAGCTTTTCAAAGTAAATGCCCAGTTAGACAAATCAGGATAAAGGTTTGTTTCTGTTAAAATCAGTGCTTAAATTATCCTTTATTCAAACAATGCTGTTCAAGTCCTGGGAGAAAAGTGACTAAAGATTTGTAGTCATTAATGATCATACGCTTCCTGTTTTACCCGTTTTTTTGTATTGTTGTTTATACTTTTTTTGTATTGTTCTGTCTGTATTTGTTGAGCTTGTAAAGTTTTTTGTCTGTTTGTTTTGACAGTATTTATTGTTGGGTTTGTTTTGTGTTTTTAAAGGCCCAACTAGAGATGGGCATTGCAAGTTAGCTCAGTCTATAAATGCTGTAGTGTGCAGCACTCCCCTTGCTTCATACAGTATATGTACATATACTCATTTAACAGTCTTTAAACCAGTCATGCTGTACTTTTACTTGAGTATGATTTAGGCTACAGCGCTAAACAAATTTATTAGACCACCACGTGACATTAGGTTCATGCCACAGCTGCCCTAAAATACCAGCATTGTTTATTACCGAAATCTTTTCACGTATGTTTCTAAATGGCTATCACACCAGTATGCAGAAGCTCTGTTATCTATGGATTTTCAAATGTACCGTTTAACAAAAAACGTAAAAAAAAATTAAAGTACATTATTTTATCACAATTAAGATGTCAAGTTATAGTTATTTACTTGCATTCCTGAGTAGAGAAATTAGTTTTAGTTGTTCAGTGTGATGCTTGGTTAATTTCTGACTTCTCAGAGAAGCCCAGTGAGTGGGCTTCAATTTGAGTATAAAAACATGAATTCAGTTTGAACATCCTTATAACTGTTCAAAATGTATGTCCAATAACAAAAACTTCTTCAGTTTTAACCAAGTTTTTTGAAATTTTCTAAAATATTTGTCTTCTCCTTTTTATGACAGGTGGTTTAAAAAAATGTGAGCACTGTCTATTGTACTTAGTTACTTTTGTTATAGCATCTGAGGAAAAGTAATTGAAAAAAAACCTAAAATATTTAAAGTTTT
This sequence comes from Cetoscarus ocellatus, assembly GCA_037902135.1. NCBI lineage: Eukaryota > Metazoa > Chordata > Actinopteri > Labriformes > Labridae > Cetoscarus > Cetoscarus ocellatus. The sequence continues at coordinate 712,169 of JBAMNC010000871.1, read as the reverse complement.
CCATCAACTTGTGTTGCCACATCTAACTTTTAACTTTGATACCAATACCCAGCTCAGTTTTATAATAAATGATGGTGACATGATACTTGAAACTGGAATGATACTGATTGCTAACTTAACTCTGATGCATAACAGATGCATCAGAGAGAAAATGTTTTCAAGGGTGGACTACATCTTTGAATTGAGTGCTTATTAATAACATGGAGTGTTAAAAGAATCACAGATAAGTTACATAGAAGTTTTAGTGGTTTAATGTCTGTCAGGTCAAATTGCCCGGCTTTAGTATGTGGCCCAATGCAGTGTTCAACTATGACAGGGTGTGCAACATACATGCACTGTTTTCATTAGCTAATAACATATGTACCAATGTAAATTTCTTCTTTGTGATGTTTTTGATTGGGTCAAATATTCTATATTCTGGAATACCAACATACAAACAAAGTAGTGGTTGACTCGTCCCACTCCAGCTTTTGTCCTCATTGTATATTACAAAAAACTGTTTTCAAATTATTCAGCCATTCTTTTCATTTTAGTGCTTTTCCTTGGGTGAGTTCAGAGGGTTGCTTTGAATTGAGTAAATTTTTATCAAAGTATCCATACTTCTTCTCAGTACATTATTTTAACATTGATTCACCCCTAATATTGACTGCTCAGGTTCAAGTTATTTACCATAGTTTTTATGCTAATCAGCAAGATTGCATAATTCCACTGTACTTTCAAACCAAGTTGTAGTACTTCATTTTCAAAAAAATTATTTTAAACATCAAAGCTCAGTCCCAGTCCCATACATAACACCTTAAAGTAGTTTTGAAATAAGTCACAGATTTAAGCAAAGCATTGTGTTCGGTGTAAAAAGCAGAGTGACAGTGTCGGTTGCATGAAAAGCCAAACCATGTCCCGTCAAGATGGCAAAGATTATTCAGGTGTCCTGGTTTATGCCTCTTTAAGTTTTATATCAACGCCGGATAAACTTATGATCTTGTTTGACCTCATTCAACTGCAGATGTGAGCAAATACTGAACCTTTTCCAGTATTTCTGATGACAAGTGTTCTACAGCAGGTCATTTCCACACAGCCAATGACAGAAGGAATCACATATCCATTCAAAAACAACAAAAAATTCAACTGTTATATATTATGTACTAAAAAAATCTAAAAAAGATGGAATAATTTCTTTACATTAGCATAATGGAAAGCTACAAATGTATGCCTTTTCCTTCCAACTTAATAAAAGAGAGACAACTACAGAAGTCAATATCTTAATTTCAGTTATCTATCTGGGCAAAAAGTCAGCTGACCTCTCTTTAAATATCAAAACCAACCAATGATTTATAATGACAATTATTTAGCACAGAACAACGGTATTCATAAAGGTAGTGGGACACAAGGTCTGTGCCGGCATGCAAAAACAGAAAAATATTATAAACGACACTGACCACAGAGATGATCAAAACAATTTATTTAAATAAAACTCAATACAGAAGAAATAATTCTGTAATCCATACACCATTTGTCAATCATAAGTGCTACTCAGTGAGAAGCAGGTAGAAACGGTCTCCATCTGACACACATTAGAAAATTGGTTACAAACATTTTCCCTGAGAACACCAGAAAAATAAAATACATCTATTAGAGGAAGTGGATTTACAGAGAAAATTAAAAAATGAACACTGTCAAAGGTTTGACCACTGACAGTTTCCCATTCTCCCGTATTCAAAGTGGCACTTTGCACATAAAAGGGTCACTGTTGGTGTGATTAACAGTCAAGAGGCCATTATGGTCTACAACAGACATCAATCAAATGATGTCAAATCAAAAGTTATTGAAACATTTGCAGTGGCATCAAAAGAACAAGAGTTTTCATCATATCCTGAAGTCTGGTGACCTTGAGCCTAGTGAACGTCGTCTAAATCTAAAATACTGCTGACTGGCACTAGCAGCGTGAGTGGACCCATCAGTGACGACCACACACAAAAGGAATCTGATCTTTTACAAATGAGAGTCAGAGGGGGAGGGGTCTCCAGTACCCTCTGTTGTATTGTCCACGGGGCTGTCTTTAGTGGTGCAGGTAGTCTGTGTGACGCTGCAGATAGCAGAAGAATCACTGTCACTGTCAATAGTGATGACAGTGGGCGAGAGCTTCTCTGTCCGCTCTCTACTCTTGTGCCTTCTGCTCTTCTTCTTGTGTTTCTTCTTCTTTTTATGGTGTCTCTTGGATCGTTCGTGGGACCCTTCCTCGTTGACCAGCTCCACACTCAGGCTCCTGCTGGACTTTTTGGATCGCTCTTTGGATTTCCTTCTATGTTTTTCTTTATTCTTTTTCTTTGTGGTAGCGTCTCCATCAGGGCTGGATTGTCTGTTTGGTGGTTCCTCCAGGTGTCGTGTTTTGTACTTCCTCTTTCCGCCTGGCTTGTCGTGGTGAGACCTATTTTTTGCGGAAGGGGAGCGACTGCTGGAATAAGACCCAGATCGGGAACGCCTCCTGTCCCGCCTTCGGGAGCCCCTGCTGCAGCTCCTGGAGCGAGACTGCGAGTGCCGGCCTGAGTGTTTGCTGCTGCTGTAGTAGTAAGAGCGTCTCTCTGTGTAATGTGAGCCAGTGTCCCTCCTCTCTTGGCTGTAAAGTCTGTATGAGTAATGGCTGTGATCAGTGTCCCTACTTGCATAATTACGGTTACTTTTTGAATAGAAGTCTCTGCCGCTAGAGTAAGAGTAACTTTTTTCTCTGCTTTGAGAATTTGCTGGATTCCTGTTGGAGTGCCTGTGCTCTCCACTTCTGGACCTCCTCCTCCTGTGGTCTCTGTCCTTAAAGTGGTACTTATCCCGGGATTTATCATTACTCCTGTATCTTTTATCCCAGTCTTTTCTGCTTGATTTATCAGGTGTCTTTTGTCGGCTAGATGTTAAAGAGTTGTGTGTTTCTTTCGAATGATAATCTCTTTCTACATTTTCTGACTGTCCAGCACTGCTGCCCCATGATGCTTTAGGGCTTAGGCTGGAGAAGCGGATGTGTTGAGGCAGCAGAGGCACTTCTTTAGTATCTTCACAGGCCGACTCATCGGAGTCAGAGGACAGTCTCACCAGCTCAGGAGTCCTTTCTGCTGTTGGTTTCACAAAACCAACAATGACACAGTCCTCGCTGTCTGAGGTCAAGCAATCGTTGTCAACTTCACTCTGTATTTGATCAGTTTGGGTGGGGGGACTTCTCTGCTGTGGAGAAGCTCGAAATTCCTGTGTCTCCTCCTCAAGACTGCTGTCTGAGTCTGAGTCCACAACAGATAGACACTCTGTCCGGCTCTGCTCTGCTCTGGTGGAATATGAAGGCCCTGGAGTCTCATCATCCCACACTGACTGGCTCAAAGTAGACGCAGAGTCCCCTTGAGGGTCCATCTCTGCAGAGTGCTCCTCATCCTCTGAGATGGCTATTACAGATGAGTTGGAGCTGCTGTCTTCATTTGAGGACGGGGCTGGGCAGTCATAGACAGCATGTTGGTCATAGGCCTCCATGTTGAAAGGAGACTTTGCAAAGCTGATGAACTCGTGTAGAAAGTGCTCCGTGCGTCCCTGAAGAAAAGGTCTGAGCTCATCGTGAATAGCTCCATCCTCCATATCATAGCGTGTGATTCTGGACATGATGATGTGCTGGACTATGTTGACCAAAGAGCCATGAGCTCCGTAAAGCACAACAAGCTCCCTTTTTAGCCAAGGGACCAGTCTGTGTAGACAGGCAGGATTTCTCCTGTAGAACTCGGCTGAGGCATCTCTGGAGCGGCCACCATCCCGCACACTTCGAACCCTCACACCTTGGCGGTAGAGTTCCCTCCTGAAGTTGATCATTTCCTGCTCTCTGACATTGTTCACCACCCTGCCCTCGCTCACAGCTCTCCTCTTAGCTGCCAGCCTCATCATCATGCGTCGAACGTAACGGTCCTGCCGCTGCTGTGGAGGGTTCACTGAGGCTTCAAACATTACGCCATTATCTGGAGGTGGGGATGTTCTTCCTTGCATGTGCCGACTGACTCCTGTAAGAGTTGTGCGGTATCTGAACCGCACTCCCCCAAAAGTTCCAAAAGAGCCATTATCCAGCGGCTGCAGATCATACTTCTTAAAGTCTTGCTCTGATTTGATACTATGATAGATTGAATTAAAGGGTTGTTTGCATAACGGGCACTCTGCTTTGTTCTTAGACCACTCATGAATACAGCGGAAACAGAACTTGTGCAGGCAGATGTCCAGGTAGGAAATATTGTTGAATGAGTCCAAGCAGATGGGACACTTGGAGTCTGGGGACACCTCTGCAGACATTGCTTCAGGGGTCTTCTTTCTGCCATTCTTCTGGCGCTGCTGAAGGGCCACTTTAATCGCTGACATGATCTGTCGAAATATCAAAACAGGTATCAAATTATCTGGGATTTAAAATCAATGCACTTAACTTAATAGACTGGCGAGAATGCCTTATGAAGTTCCACAGAGATGGCACATCAAACTATGAAATTAACATAACTTTATTTCACAACTGCGCACACTCTTTAGCATGGGCAACAAAACAGGTAATAAAGACATATCAATATAAATATAAACAAGAGTTAATGATATGGTTTTCAAATATGTATTTAAAGATGCCAGGCCAACAAGCAGAAGATCGTTTACAATAAGAACCAATAACAACAATAAACCTATTGTGCATTGTCAAGACAGCCAATTAAAAATGTTCAAGGGATAATTTTAGTATTTCTGAAGTAGGGTAGTTTGAGGAACATGTCAGCAGTGCATACATTATCCAAAGCAATTCTAGTCTGTCCTGCCCCTTTTAAGGAGATAACCAGTACAGAAGCTAGTGTGCACATGAGCTCTGCAATGAGCTAAGAGCTCTGAGTGAAAACAAACTAAAAAACAACACTGTGGTGTTATCTTTGATTTGTAATACCAAAATAAAGAGGGCTCACTAGCAGAATAGTGTACAGTCACTTTTTTCATATAAATTATACTAAATCATCTATAGCTCTTGGTTCCATCTGTGGCAATGTACTGCCTAGCTTCTGCTCTGATTCTCCCCCATCAGGGGCAAAGCTAACTGCTAACACTGTAGCTATTGTAAGTACTAGTGACATGAGCCCCATACAACATCCCTTCATAAATCCTAAACTTTGCCTTTCAGTGTAGATTAGGTCTTGTAATTGTATGTACTTTCCTTACAAAAAAGGATGGCTCGGTTTTGAAGTGGAGTTGCTCAAGGGCTTTTGGCACTCGTAGGTAAGATTACCACTAAAGCACCAGGCTAGCTTGGTCCGTGAGGAGTGACCACCAGGTTGGGAAACTAGGTGATATACACCCCAAACAAAATCTTAAGAAAAATTGTGAGAATTTGCATTTCGTACTGCTGAATCTCAAGAAGGTTCTAAGTAGAGCTTCAAAATGCAAAAAGAAGAAATAGGAGTGAGAGACAAAACATTTTTAGTAAGCAATTTATTGAAAATAACATTTAGCTGAAATAGTCTGTTCAAACAGCTGATCAAAAGCTTAAGACCATATAAAAAAAACCAGAAAACCCCCTCAAACAGAAATAAAAGAGTCAGAAAAGTACTCAGTAATGAGTAGCTCCACTTTTGTTGTTGATCACTTCAAAAATGCTTAATTCATGCTTAATGCGAGTGTTTCCAGGATGCTAGTGGGAAAGTAGCTCCAAGTGGTGAAGATGGCTTCACGTAGGGCATCCACTGTCTGGACCTGATGTCCATTTTTGTAAACCTCCCTTTCCACCCATATCCAAATGTTCTCAATTGGATTTTGATCAAGGGAACAATTTATTGTCTCTTGTTCCTGTTTCTTCTTTTTGCATTCTGAAGCTCTACTTAAGATCTTCTTAAGATCCAACAGTGCAAAATGCACATTTTAGCAATTTTTAACCAGTCTTTAAATTTTGATCACAAGTGTATAGAGATCAATGGTGCTACCATTGCAAACAAAGTCTCCTAATCAAGCCACTCTGAGGTGAAAACACCAAAAACAACATTGCCTCAGCTAGACACTACTAAAAGAACATTTCACTTTCCTCGACAAAGCCTGTGTTTAGAACATTAAAAGCGTGATCAGAGTACAAAGAAGAACTTTTGCAGACGGACACACAGGTAGAAAGAAGGATGGGAGAAACTGTTGTGGAAACTGAGGAGCAGGACAGATCCCAGGTTACTTGGTGGTAGAGATACGGGAACTAAGAGCCCATGAGGCCTGTTGCTGTCATGGGTGACATTTGGTAACAGCTCTTCAAATCACCACTGCTGTCACGTGTCACTGTCCCAATCAGTAAAATGAGCACTGGGAACAGTGCAGAGGGGTGAGTCCTGATGTCCATATTATGAACAAAAGTACAAAGGTGGTGAAGGCCCACATCATGCAACAGAATACAATAAATCAGACCTTGTTTTGTCTGGTTTTACATACAGAAAGAATGCAGCACAATTCCCTCGCCATAACATCCAACAGCTAGATTTATATCAGTTAGTGCTTTAGTACCTGACCCAAACAGCTGATAAGAGGGTAGCAGCACATTGCTGGTGATAGGAATCATAGTCCATACGCTGAATGAAAAACAGTTCCAAACACAAGGGCTTTTTTTAAGAAAAAGTGGAACAATAGAAAAAAAAATTACTGTGGCGTCCAGCTAAACCAGTGATGTTTTGATTTTTTTCTATATAGTTATATTCTGGAAGTGGGTTAATTACGAAGCTTTTGGTGGCACAACTGGCTGCTACATATTCGCTAACATTAGTACCAAACTATTTCCCCTCAGGGACAAAGCTGGCTGGTTGTTTTAGGAGCAAACATATTTACTCCTGCCATGGGCCTCAAGTAACCCACTTCAAAAAGTCTGAACTACCCCTCAAAGGAGTTTTTTTTTTTACCTTTTGCCCAAACGTTGTTTAATTTGAAGTCACTTCCAGTGTGCATGTTATTTTTGTGTAGCTGGTTGTTGATATACATGTTTCATTGACATTTCACTTTTGTTCCCTGTGAGTATGACTTGGATTTAAGACTGACGTCTTTACATTGGGACAGAGACATATAACCGATACACACTATATCATGCACGGCTATTCGGCTAAAACAACAGAAAAAACACCCTACCTAATGACTACAATTATGAGTAATGTCAAATGTCTCAAATGTTATACAAGTGTAAAAAACTCATCAGTATAAACCTGTATAATTGCTCATGCAGCTGTCTTCACTGACCCAGGTGCTCCGTTTCATTAACCTGTGAGGTTTGGCTAATCGTGCTTCTGTCACCTCTAACACACTAAGCATTCTTACTTTCATTTACCAGTACTACAAGTCAAATAACATAATGTAAATAAAACTGACACACAATAATGTAAAATCGTTTCTCTTAACACCCTCTCGTCAACACTGAAAACTTTATCAAGCTATGTTTGGGTGCTTAATAACGTGGTAGGCTAATATTAGTACAGTAGCATTGTAAGCTAGGGCATAAGCTAAAGGGTTTGCTAACACATACAGAGCTGAGCTAATGTGTGTGGACGTCCATGATGTGTTATAGCGTTCAAAACAGTTTAAGAAGGTTTACCTCTGACTTCCTCAGACACTTATACGGTCAGCGACTTGTACACTCCCTCATTCTGGTAGAAAATCACCAATTTCATCATGAATATCATTCCGTTGCAACTGTTTACGAAAGCACCCGTCTGCCTCAGTAACTCCGCTTCCATAACCGACCGTTTATTTTCAACTTCAGAGCTACTTCCGGCCTTCAAAATAAAAGCACATCCTCCACGTTTAGAGGAGCAGTTAAAATGGACTGGTGCCCCCCAATAACACGGAAAAGAAATGTTTACAATTATATCACACGTATTTGACTTTGAAATGTACTTGGTGTGAGTATCCCCGTTTTTACACAGTCCTGGATGAAAGTCAACACAGTTAAAGCAACATAATAGTCTGTATTACCAAGTTCTTTGCATTTACAGCATAATTTACTATTTTTTATGTTAATGTCAACAATACTCAATTTAAAGCAGATAACAAAAAGCAACACATCTATAAACCTTGAGTTTAAATTTAATATTCTATAAAAAAAAAAAAGCTGTTATTTCTAAAGTCAGTGGTTTCAATTAGTCAATCATGACATACCACAACCTCTCAGATGAAAAATCAGGATCACAATAACCAAGAGATGAAATTTAAAAAAAAACAACTGAAAATGCATTTTAACAGAAATTCTGCAATCTAAACTTAAGATGAAACCATAAATGTCCCTGAAAAAGTGGGACAAAACAAAACAAATAAACATATTCAAATTATGCCTGAAGCAGGGGTTGGCAACTGATGACCCAGGCCACACGCAGCCCTCAATCGTCTGCCATTCAGTTTCAAGTTTCAAAAATTACAACCAAAAACATAAAAAAATGTGACATGATCTATTACTACACCATTTATACAGGGAATATGCATTACAATATGCAAAATGGAAAATGTTTCAAGGTCTATAAAACCACGTTTTTAATCTTTACAGTAAGTCTGATTAAAATTGTTAAATTGGCTTCTGCAGAGGTCTTTCATGAATTAATATTATTGCATTTGGTGTCAAAGTTAGTAAAATGAACTTTAATAACCATCAATAACAAAGACTTTTGACTGCTTCCCTGGTCTGGTTTTGTTTGTTAAAGAACTTTTTAGGCTCAAGAGCATCTATTGGTAAAATGAATGTCAAATAAAGAAACTAATTTGAAAAACAGAATATACTTGCTTAGTCAACCAAAAAAGTACCTTTCATTTAAACAATTTACTCATTGAAAGGACCTAGACTGTTTGGGTTTTGAGCTTGAAAATATAAACATCCATTTCCATAAAAGCTAGATGTTTATTGTTTTGCTGAATTACAAATATTTTTGACCGTTATATTGATAGCATCCTCTTATTAGTAACAATCTGGCCCTCTGAGACTGAGAATAACATTGATATGGACCTAATAGTAACCAAGTTTGCCCATTCATGCATAAACTTTTCCTTTGAATACACATAGAATTTGTTTTGCTGGAGCTCTTAAAGAAGGCATTGTCACAGTAAAACCAGTTTTACTGTAAAAGATGAGATAAAAAAGGTCAAGATCTCTAGGACATCCTATATATATATGTATATTTACCCATGTGCCCTCTGGGCTGCCATAAGTCAGTCTTTTTATGCAATTTCTGTTTTCCCCCTTTGTGACCCACTTTTAGGTCCAAACCCACCCGCTGAAAAACTGCTACAAATGTTCTCCAATTCTTCCCTTTTCAGTCATGCTGCACACATGATAAAGTGAGTTTCCTCACAGTTTGAGGATCAGAACTGTGAGGGGTCTGAAGTCTCAAACCAACAAAAGATAATTTGTATTGAACAACCCCCCCCCCCCCCCCCCCATCTACTAAAGACATTGTCATGTTTTGCTATCGATAAACTGCATCATAAAATTTGAAAACAAGGGGGACTTTATCATATTTATTGGCATATACACAGTTTTTACAACAGAAACTCTAAATTATAGAAATGTTTCATATTCAGTGGTGACCATGGCTCTCAGGGAGATCTGGAACGACTTCACCCGTCTCCATAATGATGTCACCCTAAACACAAAAAGACAAAAATTTGGATTAATAATCCCTGCGATGCCATCCCTGTGAGAATCTTCCAAAAATTTACAAGAATATCTTAGGGCAGCAGACACTTTTGCAGGAAAGATACTCTGACCTTGCAATTACTAAAAAGAAAAATATGTAGCAGTAAATTCAAGAATCTTATACTTTTAAATTTTGTAACAATGTAAAACTAAGACGCAGACTAAAAACAATGAGTCATACTTACTGGAAAGAGCCTGGGTTTCAATGGAACAATGCCATATGGCCTTTCCTGGAGAGACAACAAGATGGTTATTAAGTTGGGCTGCTTGATTATGGAAAAAAAGAACAGATTCCCAAATGTTTGACGGACACTGAGATCCTGATCATAGAACACAATTACAAACTGTTACTTCTGATTCATGGAGTAACAAAACAATTTTCCATTTTCATTCACATGTGCATAACCAGTATGGTTACAATGCCAAAGTCTAATGCACAGTACTTTGATGTACCTTTAAAATTATGTTCAACAAGCCTGTTCAAACTTGACTTAATTTAACAGGTCACCATTATATTTTCTTTCAATTCTGTTCACTTACCGAAACATGGTATTTGACATAGTAGTGAATGACCCAAGCAGGTATCAACAGCCGTGTTAGTGTGAAGACTCCACCTTTGTATGCTTTGTAGGTCTGTAAAGACAAAAACGTTGTGGAGGATAAATACTGATGTAACATGAGGACAATTGCCCAGTGTTTGGTCTTACTACTGCAAATCAATGACATTTTTCAAAGGTTCTTAATAAGTCTGTTATCAAGCAGTTTTTAATTCACTTGACATACAGGAAGAGCACAGATGTAAGTAACAATACTAATGTTTTTATTTGACTTGACCCAATGGTCCTTAATGAGTGACAGTGATTATGCTTGAATCCCTATTGCAAAGCAGGGCGATGAAAAAAAAACAGCATGCTTCATTTCTGATAAAGATAACTGATGGAGTGTTTGATATAATTGTTAGGTATGTAACATCAAGTAATTCATGTTTTTAATATGATATAAAACCATTGTAAGCTGCAAGAATGTAATATAAATATTTAAATGAATACAACATGTACATGTTATATATGATTTAAATATATATTTACATATTGTGATGTTCTGATGATAATGTGAGATCTTGGACAACATGAATTAAATGAATCTTTTCCAAACATTAAACGCGTGATCAGTCATTTGACACCTTTATTTTACTTATCTAACCCAAACATAATGCAAAATATATACAGTATAAGTATGAAACCTCATGATCATCTGTTGAGCACAACAATGAAAAAGTCAACTTATTAATTTGATGTGTTCTGCTATTATTGAGTGTAAGGTTGTCAAATTTTAGGTAGCCCAATACTTTTCAAAAATAGCTTTTTAAAATGATAGAGGGAGTCTGTTCAAATTATTGATCAACATTATTTTAAAAGTACCAAGGCTTCACGAATAAGTAACATTTGTTTCACAAGACTGCAACATAAGTGAAGGATGAATCAATAAAAAGACGCCAAAATATTATCAAACAATGTAACAAAACACATTAACTCCTTGTGGACAGCATGGGAAGGTTCATTTACAGTTTTTGATACTAAAATGCAATAAACACACGAATGAATAAATGGATATAGAGAGAAAATTTTGTTCTCATTTACTTCTAATGTTTTATGCATTTACAAATTAAATTGAAATGAATTTTGCTACCATTGTATAAATTCTAATAACTTGGGCATTGTGACAACTTCAAGCCTAACTCTTTTTCTCTGTGGTGCATATCAGGGTGACAGGGTAAAGACAAATCATTTGATCTGAATCACCCCTTACATGACTTTTTTAGAGTTGCGGAAACTATCAACATTATATTGATACCAGAAAAGAGTTCAAAAAGTTCAGTTTTTACACTCTCAGCAGATGTGAAATTTTGCCAATATTTCAACAGAAAATATCCAAAAGCTGTGCACATGTTTTTGTACATTTTTAATCAGAATGGACAGAACTACTTCAGCCAGTTGACTTCTTTATCATTCTCATGGTTTAAACTTAAACAAGGGTTGTGAGAACTGAAGCATTGAACAAAAAAAGATCAACCTTTGAATTTTATCTTTGGTCAGAGAAATTATTTTAAAATAGAAATTATAAGGTCCTTAAAACGTAAGTCACGTTTTATTGAGGCTCAGCTTGGATCTCACTGCCCTTAACAGGTGCAATTTGCAGCTCTCAAAAAAGCTTCAGAGATTTTTTTTTTTTACTAAATACGTACGTATTATGAAAATTCTGGACATATGTTTTTATAAAAAAGTACAGCATAATTTATTGTTATTATTTGTTTTCTTTTTTAAATATGGTAATGAAAATTCTAAGAAAAGACTTACTGGGGAAAACTTGTGACATATCACCCATCTTACTGTCAACCCTGTAACAATTTGTATTGTATTGACAAATTCTTGCCAAAAAAAACCATATTGTATAAATGGCATTGGTATCAATGAAAATGAAATTTGAAATATAGACACGTCAGATACCAAAGACAAAAAAACATCATGCATCCCAAACATTTTTTTAATGTTTTGGTGTTTATTTTCAGATAACTTTAGGTCTCAGTGAAATATATCAAAATTTCTTAACTATCTAGAAAGGAAGGACACACCCCACAGGATATCATATTTTTGTGTATTTCTTCCTATAGTGATACAAGAAAACACTCAATTCTCAATAGAACCTACATAAGCCAATTGTCACACAAGTTCTATTGATCTATTAACAGCCAACAACATAAAAATACATGATAAATTTGTGGTTACAAATCAATCAATCCATTGTTCAATCAGTATCAATAAATAAACAGAATATGGGATATTGATAGTTAGCCAATCAAACAAGGGATGCACATTATTTGTGGAGCACTATCTCTATTGGCAGATATATTCCTTGAGAGTAAATTATCAGTAGAGGCAGATATGAACTTCTTTGCAAATATTTACAGATGATATTTTGACCATAAGTAATTGCCATGACTATCGCATTTATTAGATGTAACATTGGCATTTACAAATCAAAAGCATCAGTGACTCAGATCAAAATGATTTTTTGTTTCTTGCTTTATATCTATAGATGGACTGTTCCCATACAAGGAACAGGTTAGTTTTAGTTAAAGTTGTGCTCTGGACATAAAACATCAGTACCAATATTGGTATTAGTGAAAATCTGTTTGGAGATATGAGCTTATCAGATATTAGCAAAAATCCAGTATCGTGAATCCCTGATACAAACTTTACATGTAGGATAAATAACCTAATCTCTTAACAATCATTGATAATGGCTCTGGCAGGTCATGTTTTTCTATTCCGAATGAGGCCTGGCCTTCTTTGCTTGGTCAACGTGAACTGCACTGAATATAATAAATAATATGAATCATACTGTCTCATCCTGTGTCTTCTATCTTCTTCTAATCATAAAAGTATATTTTACAAATTCAGAATCAGAATTCAGTATCACCCTCAAAATGTGTATTTACCAGGTACATTTGCACATACAAGGAATCTGACTCAGTAAATTGGCGCAAAACAATCAACATTTAATTAGAAAAAGAATAAATATACGGGTCAAATAAAATATAAGTGCCAAGATTGAATGCATACATTCACACGACTAGGGACGGGAATTGATAAGATGTTATTGATACCAATGCCATTTACAGTTTTTCTTATCGATACAATTATTTGACAATTCCCCTATTGATTCCTGCTGATATTCTATGCGAACAAAGGTTGGCCTGTTGATTTTCAGTGGCAACAATATCAAACACATGACACCCCTGATCCGATGCTGGGTAGTGCGTCTGCAAGTTGCTGGTGTTTTCACTGACTCAAAGTTGTGCAGTAGGTGACTTTTTGTCGAAAATTATGCCATATATTTTTTCTTTTTTACCACTTCAGACTCCTGTCAGTGGAAGGAATTAATGAGCAAAAAGAAAGATGATATCGACACGTTGAGGGAGTTATCGATTCTCAACTGGTATTGGTTTTCGATTCCCATCCCTACAACTTACTGCAGGGTTTCCTGTTCTGTCCTCAATTCCGTTTGCTTGTGTGTTCATGTGACTTCAAGTGTGTAAATGACCAAACAGTGAACATCAGTGTCATTTTTTTCCTGCGCTGGTGTTAGCTCGCGTTAGGCACTCACGTAAAGTCTCCACAGGCTCTTGGGCTCCAGAAAACCAGACCAGAACTTGGCGATGGGGCCCGGGGCTTTGCCTTGAATGACGGGCTCCCTCGGGCTGAGCTCCTGGTCCTTCAGCCACTGTCTCCGGAGCTTTGACAGCTGGTCCACGCGGAGCTTTTCGTCTGGTGTGTAGCCAGACATCTCTACAATCTGAATATTCAACCTCTTCAAGCCGACAATGACACCATGGAGGACACTTCCCCTAGCACTACTGGAAAGAACAACAACGAAGAAGAAGAGGGCGGAAGTGACACAGTGGAACTCTTCGACAAATATTAATGCGACACCTACAGGGCCGGAGGGTTTCCCCCATAACTTCATTAAACATTCTTATTCACTTTACAAGCTTTACGGCAATACGTTCAGAAAATTCAGCAACACATTTGTATTGTAAGCAGGCTTGGGTCGAGGGAGACAAAGATAAGACACAATAGTAGTAATAGTAATAAGGAAATAAATAATTAAAAAAAATAAAACTAAAAACAACAAAACATAACAAAAAAGGATGGATAAAATACAATTCTGAGACACTTATGAGGACTGTCTTGAGTAGTTCATATCAGTCTTCAGCGTATTTGTAATTCATAAATTTGACGGATTGAGCATATAGTTGGATTTCAATGTAATAATTAGAAAGATGGGCGAACAAGTTTTGCCTTGTGGATAAAGAATTCTGCCATCACAAGTAAAACATTAAACAATTAATCAGTTATACTGTTTTAATGGTATGCCAAAGAATACTATTATGGTCTGAAAGTATTCTTGAGTTGGCTTGCTATTTAACTATTACACAAACAGCTTCCTAAATAGGTTGGTGTGAGATTATAAGACGAAGAGATGCTCTGTTGACTCAATGTATTTTTTACTAAAAGAGCATTCAGTGTTTTTAAAGCCTGAAACTGGATATTTTTAAAAAAATATTTTAATATATATTAATATATTTTATACCTACATAATGGAGTCCAGAGGCTTGTGCTGTAGTAATAGGAGAAAGGTACGTTTTATCAGTATGTTTCCTGGGTATAAAAGACACAAGCAGAAACAAAAAACAAGCTGTTTATTCGTTTTTCCGTTTAGCGCAAAAAAAAAAAAAAAAAAAAAACAAGAAACGGTTTGTTTTACGTTTTTTGTGGTTTTGAGCAAAAAATAAAAATAAAAATAAATAAATAAATAAATAAATAAATAAATAAATAAAATAAACTAGGAAATGGTTCATTATTTCGTTTTTTCGTTTTCACCCAAAAAAATGAAAATACCACTCGTTTCATTGGTGGGCGGGACTTCGAAGCCCGCCTGTGCGATGCCCATCAAAATAAAGGTCCTGCCCTTCAAAATAAAGGTCCTGCTCTGGCAGGCATGTAGAACCTGACTTTCATATATGCCTGCCCCCATATGCACATATTCTAAATTAAGGAAGTTGTGTACAAAGTACAGGGTTTACACGGAAGTAGGCTATCTATGTAGTAAGAGAGCGATTTATGAGCGACAAGACTCAAGACAAAACCGACGAAGCAAATTGAAAGTAGGTATTTAAAATGACCAGCAGGTGTCGCCGTGCGTTAACGTGGCCATCAATCATCCCCTGAAAACGTCCAAGTTTACACAGGGATCTGGATTTATGTTAGCAGCCTGCCCTCAAAAAAGGCTTTAGTTTCGAGATACCCCTACCCAGCTAGGACAACACACCACCATGCTTTTACATATCCAATAAATGTGTCACATTCATGAAACGGATGGTTGTGGAACTTTATTTTTGTGGGAAATACGTTTTTTTGGCTATTATCTAGGCCTACCATTATCTGGAAAAAGAGCCAAGATAAGCCTGTCCAATTAGGGGTGAGGAGACAAAAAAAGCCCAGAGTCTCATAATGGTCTCTCAGATTTCCATCCAACATGCGGTGGTGTATAATTCACTCCGATCAAACTTAAAAACAGTACTTGGATACAATGTGACAGACTACAATAGCATTTTCCTAGTAGTAGGCTACACAACCACAGAGTTGGAATTTGCTGTGACTCAGGCTATATGAAGTTAAACCATGGATGGGCAGCTTTAGTCCCATATTTCCAGATGATCCTTTTTTTCCAGTTTGAAGGGCACTGAATGGAATGAATTTACACACAGCTGTTGCAAGAAGTTACCTTATCAACTATATCAATGCTCAAATGAATTCAGCAATACATATTCATATTTATGAGCTAAACATAGAATTCAGGTCAGTTTTAGTTATAACATTGATGCATGTTGCAGTACATTTACAGCTTATTCAAATGTATTTTACTACATTTTTATTTCTGCTTTTGCTGAATGAATAAAATAACAATTACAGACAGTAATAGTACTCTTTTATTGGGAAATATTGCCATTTTACAGTTATTATGGCTGAGTCTGTCAGATTATCTTCATGAACAAGCGTTTTTTTAATGTATACCTTCAGCCCACTGGTAGGCGGAATTTAAGGTCCCACGTCCTGCAAAATCAATTACTTTGCTTTTAACATTGTTAAGGGGTCATGCCAAAATGTGACCATCCCTTGCAGACACCCTTTTCTGTTTTTGCTTTGCATCTGCTTCCCTTGGGACATCTGACCTTCTGTTATGTGTCATGTCATCGCTATGCAGATGACATTCAGCTTAATATGTCCTTTAAGCCTCAAAATGGATCCTAGATTTATGCATTGGTTGATTGTATTTGTTGTGTCAAAGCTTGGATGGCTGAACCATGAGGTATTTGCCTCTGCTACTGAACATGTTCCTGAGATAAATAAATGAGCTGATGGTCCACCTTCTGTTGTCAAACATGCCCTGTGTAATTTAGGTGTTCAAATGGGTGTGGCTCGTTTTTGGACTAACTCCTGCACCACTCCATTGACATTAACCTCATACCCAAAGACTGACACAGGCAGCTACAAGAGCATTGAACTCACTGTCCCTTTAAGAGCTACTTCACAGCCTAAGTTATAATTCAGCACCAGTACAGTAGGTGGCGCAATGAACCGAACATGCTGGTTTGTAGCATTTTATCCCACGAAGAAGAAACCCAAGCCGAAGAAGAAGTGAAGCAGCAGACGAAGGAGACTGAAGCGTTAACCCTCCTCACCGCTCCGGTCACATGCTACTGAGGATTCAGTTATCCTCTGTCGAGTTAGCAGTGGGCTTCAGGCACAAAGTGTCTGTTTCTGTGAGGAATTAGACGCCTAGTTTTTCATTACCAGTCTATTCAGGTAGGACTTTTCGTGTTTCCTTCTCAGTTGAAATGAAGATGCTCTTTAATTAGCTGTGGGCTAGCTAAACTTAAACCCCATATGTGCACAGCTGATATGATAATGTGAACTTATGTTACAGTGTAAAACGTGATCTATTTGGTATGTAGACACTGTAGCACTCATGTCAGTGTTATGTAGTGATTGTTGAGCTGCTAGTTTTGTTTCTGTCCGTGTGTTAACTCGAGATAAATATTAAACCAGCTTTCTAGGAACTTAAGTGTCACAAGCCAGGGCAAACAGGGCGATAAGGAACAAATATATCGACATTTTTTTAGCTGAAGGTACACATTATATGTCCTGAGATAACAGTTGTTACAACAGCAGAATAGTTAACTTTGACAGGATTTTAATTAGACTAAAATGACATTGCTTTCAAAATTAGAGTCCAAGACACCCAATATTTGCATGTTTCGTGTCTTTGTATTTCAGATCAAATCAAGCATTTGTCGCAGACTTATGGTCCTGATAAACAAGATAACACATACAGTACATATATGAAAAACAAACATAAAACTAGTTGTAGCCATAAAAACCCACAAAGCACAGTAAGAAGTTCACAATGTACTTCTATGAAGTAGATAAATATGCAAAGAATTTAGACCATCAAGAGACAGCTTTACCAGTTCCTTCATTACTGTAGCTGAATATATAGCCAGAGACATGATGATTTCATTTTCGGAGGGACCAAGTCTTCATGTAAATTTAAACACAATTTTCTCAAAACAGCTTAAAGAGTATTAGTCCTAGAAGTGACAAACCTCTCACTCACACTGCACCATCGCGGTCTCTTCAGTGATTTTGTTAAAGCATCATTATACTCCACTAGCAGCTTCTGTATGCTGGGTCTTTTAGAGTTTGTCCATAAATGTGCCGTATACAGTGGTGTACAATATGCTTTAGATAAAGACTTCTTAATGACATCTGAGCACGGACTAAACCTACGAGCAAGGGATTTTGCTTGTGCATACAGCTTACAACATTGCCTGTAGATATCACCATTATATGACATATTTTCATTGATATAATGACCTAGATATTTGACTTTCTTACAGACATTCAGAATTGTAGTTAAACGATTTTAACTTGTCTATGTTCTTCAAAAGCTGTAGCATTTACTTTATTGAAGTAAACAGTGATTTATCTGGACTGAAGTACTGTGTTTTTCAAACTGATAAAATGCAGTGTTTTAATGACTGATGGTAGGGTTGAGTATTGACAAGAAAACAAAACATACAAAGAAAATCCAATTTATCACAGTATTATGAGTAGGACAATATATCCTGATTCTTTTTTATTCGTTTTTTTCGCTACATAGTCTATTTTTGAACAAAAATGTTGTATTACAATATACTAGAATAGAATTAAATAGAATAACTCTTTATTGTCTACCTTGGGTGTAAATTTGCCTCAGGCACTCCAAAATAAAAGGAAATATCAGCATATAATACATTAATGCAGTAAATAAAGTAGACCAACCTAAAATATACATCCGTTCATCTTCTGGAATGCTTATCCCACATAGAGGGTCAGAAAACCACCCACACTCGTACCCAAGGGCAATTTGGAGTCACCGGTTAACCTCGTGAGCGTGTTCTTGGTCTTGGAGGAAGTTGGAGTGCCTGGAGAGAACCAACGCATGCACAGGAAACACATGCAAACTCCACTCATAAAGGCCCTGACCAACACGGATATCGATCCAGCAACCTTCTTGCTGTGAGGCACATGCACTACCTGCTGCACCACCGTGCTACTTCTAGACCATACACTAAAACAGTGAAAAGATTTCTTGTCATTAATACCCCACAATAAAATATGCACCAACAGTTTCTAATCAGTGTTATTTCTATACAGCATGGTTCCTGCTACATGGATGAACTTCACTGTCTGTTTCAGTGATAAACTAGAAAAGCACTCAGAGAGCGCAGACCTCCGCCAAGGTGATCCAGATCAGTCCCAAAATTTAATCAGTTCTTCCATATCCCATTTCCGACAATTCCTGAAAATTTCATCCAAATCCGTTCAGAACTTTTCAAGTTATTTTGAACACAGACAAAAAAACAGACAGATAAATGCAGGCAAAAACATAACCTCCTTGGCGGAGGTAAATATCAGCAAACACAACATTGCAGAGAGATCGAGAATCACATTGCTGAGTGCCTGCTGCTAACTAGCAGCTGGAGACTCGGTATACAAAACAGGCACACAGAATTTCTATGAATTATTTACTAATAAAATATTTAGGCTGCACTATAAGATATAGATACAGTATTGCACAGCCAAATAACACACAAATGTATTCCTGTATTAATAAATTCCAGAAATTCTTTGGTCCTTAGTAGTTTTTGACCAGAGGAGAAAGAGAGCAATGACTAAATTGCTCAAATACATTGGGAACATTTGGGACAGTGTGCTGAACAGGCAAAGTAAGAGTCATTTGATAACTGCTTGCCAGTGTTTTCCATAACGTTTCTCAGCTTATCAAAGTGGCCATACAGTTCCAGTTAATTTGGTCATCACGTTAGAATGTGTTTTATGTCGATAATGAGACACGCAAAATTAGATTTTTACCTCCAGTTGATAAACTGAGAGTTCATATTTCAAACCCTGAGTGTATGAACAGGACATTAATTTCATGAATGTATTTTGTGATTTTATGACAGAAGGATGTGCTGCAACTCCAAATGAATGGTAGGGGGGCACTGCTATGATATTTAAGACTAATTATTTCAACAGATCATCTTTTGGTGAATAAGTATTGTACAGTCAGTGTTTTCGAGCGTGAACAGTCAACACATGGCACATCAGACTCAACATATATTTTCTATTTTGAATCAACTTTGACTTTAGCTATACCAAAACAAAAATACTGTCCCCCTGTGTCTCTTTTGATATCCATATGTTTAAAAACTCTGTGCATATCTCGGCCCCCTTGTGAAGCCACAAGTCAAGGTCACATATGTGCACGTTGCTTAAGAAGAGTAACCGCCAAACAGCACTGCTTTTGGGTATCGGGAAAAAGATACAAGGAAAACAGTTTTTTTTAAATACAGCGTTCATATAAACTACTAATAGCTAATATTAATACAAAAACAAGTCATTTGAATCACAGTTACTCACTTTCTCACAGACTAAAACTTCAAAAAGACTTGGTATGTTTTAATGTCTTTTTATTTTGTTTAAACTATGAATGAAATATTTTGTAATTATTTTTCACATTTCCAGGGTTCTGCCAGACTTTGGATGGAGTCAGTATCTAAGATTTTACTGACTTTTGTCATCACACTGAGAAACCCCAGGATTCAGGATTTATGTCATCCTGTGGACAAGCGAGAGAAGAATGGTCAAGTATTTCTGTAATCACACAGACATCAGGAGTACGTGGGACCATGTTGTCTCTGCTTTTTGGCAGAGGTATCCAAACCCATTCAGGTATTATGATAACTTTATTTTTCAGTATTGTCATTGTGCCAAATGATCTTTTTAAGCTTTTAGAATATGAAATCTACAATATATATACGAAACAAATGGGGAGGCAGTGATTACAAACAGGCAAAAGATACTGATGCTTTAAACTGGTTAGAACCAGCTCTCAGCTAGAACTACTTCTTAGATCCCATTTTTAGTCAGTCAACAGTAAATGTGTACAGACCGTTGTACCACAATATGACTGTTTCCTGAATGGTCGCATGACAGTGCCAGAGTTTTTAAAAATGCACATACTGATATGAAACTCAGCACTGCAATAAATATAAAGTTTACCCAGAGCTGAATTATTTTGGTCATTTATTTTTTTTATTTTGATTCATGTTTGAGATCAGTAAAATATTCCTATGCAGCTGTCTTATTAGTTAAGATAAGACATTTGAACCGTCTGCCAAAGTCCAGATCTCATGGCCAGTAAGGAAAACATTGAAATGATAACTTCTCAGAGACTGGCCTCGCACCATTAAAGATGAGTAAATATGTTCTACTTGATGTTATTTTCTCTTCAGCCGTACACTGTTAGAATAGAAAAACACATCCATCTCTTAAATTGCTGTCGTATCTTATCTACATATTTTAGCTTCATCTTCACCACTGTACCTCGCTCTAGTTTCAGCCAAAAGCCAAAGAGCTCATCAGTGACACTCCTCATCCTGAAAGAATGAAATACAAGAGAAGTTTTGTGTCTTTTTTTAGTTTTTGAGTTTTAAAAGGTAAAACCTAGCGGACTTTAATTGCATTTCTGCCAGTGTTTTCTCATCTTCTGCTAACATGCTCTCTTCACCTCATTTCTTTGCATTGCAGGATGTGAACAACTAACAACAAACTTTAACTGCAAACAGTTACTGTTTTCATACATAGAACAGCACCTGACCTTTACTTAAAGAAAGACTGTTTTCCAAAAGAAGTCTAACAGTGACCCAGAGCGGTCTCACTGACATGACTGTGTGTGTTTGTGTCATTCAGCACCCATGTTCTCACAGAGGACGTTGTCTACAGGGAGGTAACCCCTGACCACAAGCTTCTCTCCAGACGCCTCCTAATGAAGACCAACAGACTGCCTCGCTGGGCAGAGCACATCTTTCCCTCTGGCATGTCTCGCTCTGTGTACATCGTTGAGGACTCCATCGTCGACCCTGTCAACAGGAGCCTGACCACTTACACCTGGAACCTCAACCACACCACCCTCATGGTAACGTGTCTTTAAGCTGCTTGAAAGTCCTATGTGCAAGTCTTCTTAACTGTGAGTCGAACTTCTTTGAGGCAACTGTGTCCTATATTTATTCATTTAATCAATCAATCATCAATCAAACTCTATTTTTATAGCACATTTCATTTTTTCATCATTATAATTATAATATCAATGGATTTTTCTTACAACTTCTTCGCAGATAAATGCTCAGAAGAGGTCTATCTAAGTAGTATCCCAATATAATTTTAATGATGGTAGGTAGGATGTCAAGAAGGATTTGAAGACTAATACACAGAAAAATAGTTAAAGTAAATAAAACAATAAAATCAAGATGACTGGTGAAAATATAAAAGGAAAGAAACAAGAAAAAGGCAGATGAAACCAAGAATGAACGGACAGAAATAATTAAAAATCTGGAAAAAAATCATTAAAAAATTATGTTTCAAGAGAATTAAAAGAAAATCTAACATTATTAAGTCGAAAACAATAAAAACTATATATATGGTCATGATAAGAAATACAAACTAGTACTAAAAATATGATAAACATCAAACAATGAAATTTAATACTTAAATGTAACAATCAAGTAAGGTTAAGAGTGAAACTCATATTTCAATAATGTAACTTATGCTGGCGTGATTGAAGTGATGCAGGTCTCTTGAGCTGACGATTTTCTGATGATAAGCTCGATCAGCAGTGTTTCTTTGCTTTCACAGCTGTAGTTTTTTTCTATTTTGGTTGCATTTTAACAGTCATAAAGCACATTTATGGCTTGTGGGCAGAATCAGCCTGCAGACTTCCTCAATCAGGCATGTGGTGTCCTCATAAAACTCAAGTAAATGTGTGTATAAATAGACGTGACGCTCCACTTTGAGAGTCTTGAAGGTTACTGTCTCACTGAAAGCACCAAACTAAATTACATGAAAATGGCAAAGTTTTGCTTCTCATGTTGTAATTAATTTTTACATGTAACAAACAGTGATATGGTCAGAATGAAGTCATGTTTTATTTATTAGTGCATTTTTTAGTGCAAGTATGTCCTCTAATGGTGAAAACTAATTATTGACCGTCGTGGCAGCCTGCTTAATCTCTTATTTAAGTCTTGAATTGGATTGGAAATTGATGATTTAAAATTTGACAGAATTTAAAGACCTCAAGTCTTGTTCATACCTGTGACATGTATTAATATGTCTATGGCACACTGACCAATAACTTCCTGGCTGTTTGTGAGTCGGACCGGGTTATATTAGAAAAAAAAAATTGTGGCAGCTTTCTGTCCAAGTACGTGCGATTTCATGTGCTCTCTCATGTCTGTGTCATCTTCTCTCTCTTGGAAGATCAGTGCGACTTGATATCCTATTATTTTATGAAGATTTTACACCCTGGCTTGTTGCATTTAGTAAAATTATGATCTCACTTCAGCAGTGCAAAAATTGTATCGACACTTCTTAACTTTGTTTTCAGAAAGATTTAAAAAAAAAATCTTAAATTTTGTTTTTTTTTTTAAATTGTGATGGAATCTTGAGAAACCTGTGCAGCATTGTCGTAATAACAACAATAACTTTATTTGTAGAGCACTAATAAAAACAAATGTTTACAAAGTGCTTTGACAAACTGACAGGAACATACAGAAGACAAAGCACAGTCTGAAGAACACAGAGGGCCCCCAGCCAATAGGGCTAAAAACACCTGAGCCCCCCCACTCTACCCAAACCACACCGAGTGGCCTGACCTGCACCATAAGAACTCCGGTTACATAAAATGAGACCTTGAGGACAAAGATGAATGATAAAAACAACGAGGCAATAAGCAATAAAATCATTGCCACAAGAAACAATAAAAAGTAAAACAGGCAATAAAGTCAGATACTGCTTTATAATCGATAGAACTACAAAAATAGACAGATAAATAATAATTAAGTAAATATAAAAAAGAAATGAATAAATAAATTGTTCTAAAAAGACATTAAAACTGATTTTTATTTTAGACAACTAGCAAAGTACAGTAGAAACAAACTTAAATCTTCACATTGTAAACAAATTATGAAAAGTGCCAACATTTTTCTTATCCACATCCAGAAGTCTTATTTTTTTAAAAGGCGTATCTAGACCTTCTTGGATGGCAGTCACTAGTACCAAAATAATTTGAGCATTATTTTTTTTGTCTATTTTTTCTTTTTTTTTTTTTTTTTTTTTTGTTGCCCCTGGCCCACTTTTTGTAAGTCAGTTTAGCCCCCTGGAGATTCCTGAAGGATTGCTTCTCGACAACCATCAGCTTTCTGCAGCTAAAATCAATAGCAAACCCTCCAGCCCCTCCTGCCGTGCTTAAAACCAAACAGCCGATAAGCTCGGAAAAAAAGCGGTCTATCTGCGTTTGAGGAAGCAGGTAATTTTGTACTGAAGCTGTTATGAAATCAGCATATTATTTAAGAGTGCTAAACACAGTTAAACCATTTCAAGTGAATATGATTTTTTATTTTATGTGAAAATGTCATTAAATAACTTTGCCAGATCGTCTCTGGAGGTTCTTGCTGTTTGTCTGTTTTGTCTGAAATTGCCGCCCTCAAGTGGTCAATAAGATCAGTAACGCAGGTCTGAAGAGAAAAGAAAAATGCTTCTTATTGCATTTCTAACATGATTTTATATGAAATGCTGTCAAACTGTCTTGCTATGAGAGAAAATAATCAGATTTTTGATTAAGTCTTTTGATTAATTGCTCACATGTCAATAATGGTAGGAAAACTGCATTACAGTTACTCTGTTTATGTCTATCTTTTTATATTA
This sequence comes from Cetoscarus ocellatus, assembly GCA_037902135.1. Lineage (NCBI taxonomy): Eukaryota > Metazoa > Chordata > Actinopteri > Labriformes > Labridae > Cetoscarus > Cetoscarus ocellatus. The sequence continues at coordinate 687,569 of JBAMNC010000871.1, read as the reverse complement.
ATATACATATTAGAATATATATAGACATACTGTCCTGTTTCATTATGGTCGTATCTAATTTCCATGATTTAAAAAAAATGTATTATACATCTAAGTAAAAGTCTGAGATGGATAAAGTAATAGTTCAAAGCAACGGCGATTTTTTGTGATGGTTTTATTAAATCTACACAGCCATTGTAGCCAGTTCTGGGATGGTGTCAGATTGTGACTAATCTGTTGACATTTTTATCGTTGCCAAGGAAGTTGTGTTTTTGCTGACTGTTGTTAGTTTGTCAGTTTGTGAACAAGGTAACTCAAAACTTTATGAACAGGTTTTAAAGAAATTGTAAGGGGATGTTGGTTATGGCTCTAAGAAGAAGTGATTAGATTTGATGGTGATTCACATCTGGATTTGAATCCTGAAATTCTTCTCAAGGATTGCATAACATTGCAAAAATTAGTGTCAGAAATCAGGGCTCCCACGCGTCCTGGAAAACCTGGAAAATCTGGAAAATGATAAACCAATTTTCCAGTCATGGAAAACTTATGGAAAATGAGGAAAAAAGTAAAATGTCCTGGAAAAACTTGAATTGTCCTGGAAATTATTTAGCTTCCTTCTGTCTTGTTAGTGAACAAAATTCAAACATAGAAAATGAAGTAAAAATGTAGATAAAATAATGCAAGTTAAGAAATAAAATATAAAAACTCAAAACAATGGTGACAAAAAGAAATAATACAAAATGGCAAAATAAAATGTAAGCTACTTAAACAGTAAATCAACAAAATATATTTATAAAAAAGCAGAGTAAATGAAGTTAAATCAATAAGTTTAAACCATAAATTTATGATAGTGAGACACTACATAAAAGTCAGACTAAAAAGATAGCTAGCAGACAATGTTCATGCCTGAGAGTTAGAAATAAATAAACTTTAAGTTTAATATGATACGGTGGCGCTACCTAGAGATATTGGTCATCACCCTTTAACCTTGTTTTTTACAAGGCTAGATTAACCCGAGAATTGCCCACATCAATACTGTAACACATCCTGGAAAAAGTTCTGGAAAAGTCCTGGAAAATGATTTCTAGAAAAGAGTGGGAACCCTGAGAAATGCTTTGGTAGAGGTTTGTGCTCTTAGGGCACATCTAGTTAGTGTTCTGTGATTATTTAAATGAAGTTAAATAGTTTGCAAGTCAAAGTTGTTGTGTTTTTTTTCAATATTTTGGGGCTGTTTTTGGCCTGTGTTGATAGTGGGGACACAGCGGATGGACTTGGAAGGGGGGTAGAGATTAGGGGAGAACGTGGCAAATAGGCCTCAGGTTGGATTAGAACCTGGGCTGTCTGCAGGAGACAAGACCCACTCTGCCATGGCAGCACCCACTAAAGCTGTTATTTGAAGGAAAAAAGAAGAAATTATATTCAGAAGTCTTCATTTGGCCCAGGTAACATGCTGTGCTGTGACATATCTTTTAGTTCTGCTGTTATTGTTGTAGTGTTGCATACATCAGATTTTGAGTTTTATATGTTGTTCAGATAAATTCAATTCTAATATAAAAATTAAATTAGTTTTTGTTTCTTTAAGGCATTTGTCCTCTTAGCTCTGCACACTGGGTTTGGTGCTCAGTAAGATCACGTGTACATTATGTACTGACCCTGTGAATGAGGAGGAAATAAGTATTTAGCTTGTCTGATCTAAAGAGGTGTTTGAGCACAGTTCATGTCTAATAAGCTGTCAGGGAGGAGGGCCTTGTTATGACTTGTACATTATGCAACTCTTCGATCTGCTTCCTTCAGAATCTACATTTTGAGTTCTGTGAGTAAATGCAGGGTGGAGTGATTCCTCTTTTGTTTTTAATCTTCTGGACTGTAAAATAGCAGGAAGTGAAGCTAATGAGCTCCTTATGTTTGCATAGATTTTTTCAACTAGGCGTTGATGAATATTTCCAAGTAGAGTATGTAACAATATACTTTTTTCATATTTAAAAGGGTCTTGGTAACATTCAGGATGCTGTCCTCTTAAGTTTTTAAATCCATGGAAACATATATATGTAAAAATGTTAATCCTGTGCAGGGTTTTTCTACATGTAACTGACTTCTTTGAACGTCAACAATGTGTTTTAAAGGTTTGAAAAGTGCTTGGATTTGAGATTAAGTGCTTGGAATAGAAATTATATGCCTTACAAGATTAGGTAGTTATCTTGCTGAACAGTTTGCTTGACTGAAAAAGTCAAAATAAAAACAGGAGAAAAATCTCAAACTGTAGGATATGCTGAATCAACGTAACAAAAGTTTTTCATTTCTTTTGTGATCTACGTTTCAATTATCCCTTGACCTTTCCAAAGCCTCGCTTCATATTAACTTTGCCGTCCCTTTGTTCTCTTTCATGTCAGTCGGTTGAAGAGCGTTGTGTTTTCCAAGACTCAACAGAGCAGCAGGCCTCCACCCAGCTGAAGCGGGAAGCGTGGATATCCTCAAGTGTTTATGGCTTCTCCAGACCCATTCAGGTACTTCAGCCTCCTTTGAGCAGCAACTGTGTCTTGCTGATAAAAGTACTGAGTTTGAACTTTAAACCAGAATCGACCTATTCTCTATGTAGTGCTTAAAAAATGCTCTGGTTTCCATTGTGGCTTGAAGGCTTTTGAGTCTCCGTCCAATCAGTAAAACAGAAAAACAAAACTAGTCTTTTCATGTGGGCTCAGTCCAGCAAAAGCTTGAGAGGTGAGACCTTATTTACAACCTATTTTGCATAATAGACCCTACTCAACAGATTGGTATTAAATAAATCATTTAAAAACAAGAAAGATGCATTCTTTCAATTATTAAGTAAAAATAAGGTTCATTCTTAGTTTCTAAGAACTACAAAACAGCAGCCTATGTAGACCGTGAGCTCTTAAAAGTGGCTATTTTTGTGAGGAAGTTGAAAATTCAAATTGAAAATAATGATCATATCTACAAACAGGTTTGTCAGTTGATTTCCTAAATTCAGACCTAGAAATGTAGTTCTAATGATTTTGTTTTACAGTTTAAAAAATGAGGATGAACAGAAGAAATGAATTTCTGCTAAGGTTGGTCTGTTGGTTCAGCTTTAAATTGCTCAGATTTATGTGCACGTTGTGTGATTATTCAGGGCTGACATATCGGCTGTAAATTTCAACAGAAATTTACCTGTGGAAAACAAAAGTTAACTTAATAAGCAATTTGCTGTTGATAGTGATACCATGCCAACAGCATCTCTAAAAAATAGCCAGAATTGTCAATGCAGTCACTGTAGTGCATTCAGTGTTACCTGAATTTATACATTCTAATAAAAATCAGAACAAACTTAAAAACTCAAAACTAAAAAACAAGAATAATACACTCTGGCTAATCTGACTGAGCACTGAGCAAGGCTGAGATCAGGGGTAATGGCAACCAAAAATAGCTGCTATGAAAGTGTAACATGTTTAAAAAAAAAAAAAAGAGGTGTTCATTTCTAAAAAAAATTATGATGCATTTTACTTGCTTTTTTGTATCTTTTTGACTGTTTCCCTGTAATAAAGTCATTCACCATAAACTACAAGTTAAAGCACTTGGTAGATGTTAGTAATACAATGAATATTTGGCACATTAAAAGAAAAACTTCATGAGTCGTCTTAAGTGGATGAAAATCAAACATAACAATGCTTCTTGAATACTTATTGTTGTTGAAGTTAAAGGGTTAAGAATGAATTAACAGCATAGAGTGTAATAGAGCGCACATGGACTATGGTTCTGCTTTAAAGTGTAAAAAAGACTGTCCTCTGCTTCAGTCGAGGTAGTTACATTTACTTTATCTTAGATTGTGATTTGCAAACTCCTATTTTAAGGCCTCAGTTTGATTTATAGGTCACAGTATAAACAGCAGTGGCGTGGGAGTCTGAGTCCAAACACCAAAGTAAAGAAGTTTACGATTTAAGGGGAGGGAAGTGAAAACTGAGCCGAACATATGTTAACCTAGAATTGTTATTATTAGATGTTTTGTAAGATGCCAGGCTTGCTTTAAATCCCCAGAGAAAAAAGAGAGAGAGAGAGAGAGAGAGCGCTGCTCGCTCAGCTCAGCCCAGCCATCGCCTCCTCGTGTAAAGCCGTTTCCTGTTTTGTCTTCTCTCAGGAGTTTGGATTGGCCCGATTCAAGAGTAACCAGGTGAAGGCCATGAAGGGGCTGGAATACGCTCTCTCCAACCTACAGGGTACGTACACACTTGCAGAAGAGGCAGTGGGAAAAGTGTGGAAACAACTGGTTACTTTTGTGGAAACAGGAAATATTGAAAATAATAATGAAAAGAAAACTTTTCTGCCAACTGAAGAAGATTGGACTGAAACAATTTTTAGATTTATAGTTTAAATTGACAAACCCTTAATCATCCATAAGGTCTTGCAGGAAAAGATGACACCATCATCATCTTAAACTGTTTATACTTTCCAGAAAAGATGCACTTGCTTAGTTGCCACAAGAGCGACAGAATGATTTGATTCAATCTTTCAATTTCTCAGTAGGGTTACTGTTGTTAATCATAATTATGACTGAAATGTTTATGGATTGTGGACAGCCATCTTACTCTTTGTTTTTCAGAGAAATATATATTTTTTCTTAGTAACATGGATTATGTTTATTTTTTTTTAGACATATAATCTTATATTTTCAGTGTTCTTTAAAAACTGGTTTGAGCTGTAATGTCTATTTAACTTTTAAATAACTGAACATTAAATTTCTCCCCTCAGACTTATTGAAAAACTTGAACCTGTTACCATAATTTCAAATCATTGCCTTTACCCTAAAATTAATCAACAGTTTTAGATCATCAATCAACCATCTCAAGATCATTACCATCCTCCAATAAGCTGTTTTGACTTTGCTTCAGGTCTTCAAGATAAACGCACACAAATGCCACATTATAGCGGCTTCAGTTAGGACTTGTTTGCAAAGGCACTCGTCTCAACATGAACTAACCTGCTGACAGAGCCCTCTAGTGGTGTCCTCCAGTAACACGACACATACAGACAAGAATATGAACAAAAACACTCACAATGCCAACAGACGCAAATGCAAAGGCAGGGACAACTACAAGTGTATCACTGGCTTAAAGTGACAGTCAGTTTGGTAAATCAGCTTTCTGTAAAATGTAGACTGTGAGTTAATACTTTCATATATTGTTTTGTCCTTTCCGCTTCAGAAAGAAGATTTAAATGCTATAACTATCTCTCAAAGCTTAATATGACCTCCATACTCTTGCATTGTTCAGTCTGCAAGTCCTCAAAACAAGATGTTTTAAATGGAGGAAAGGACTAATTTAACCTAAAAATATTCAAGTTTTAATTCGCTCCTCACCACCCACATGTAATAGATGGACTCAGGAAATTTCTGCAGTGCGTTAGACTTGAGAAAATCAGATTCTCTGTTAAGACCTTCCACAAAACCTTTTATACTATATATAGATACCTAACATATTGACACTGCAAACACTTAATTCACTATTCTTTTTAATTAAATTGTATTTTATTTTATTATTATTATTTATTAATACTTTTTCATTTACTTCCTGCTTTTCCTAACTACTTGAAAATTTATTAACATTTTTCTGTTGATTAAATTGGTCACTTGTGGCGTGACTGCGTGTGAATGAGCTTTGTCTAAGTTGGATAAGGGGCCTCTTGCCCTTTGGTGCACTTTATTTTATTTTTATTTTTAAAAAGGAACTCTTTCTCGATGTGGCAAGAGGGTACAAGGTTAAAGGGATGACTGTTTGTTGTTGTAACGTGTGCTACTTAGTGTTCTATTTTTTCCTATCCCATGGCGAAAATCTATAAAATATTTGGTTAAAAAAATCAGATTTTGTAGCTTTAATGAGTAGATTTTGTGCATTTTTGTTGTTAAACCCCCTAAGTTCATATGAGCTGGTTGTGTACTTATCCTTCATTTTCATATCAGCATATTACACGTGCACAAATCGCTCCGGCACACTGTTGTTTGAAAAGACGTTCTCCCACTGTTGTGCTTCTGTCCCACTCTGCCTCTGTCAGTGCCACTGCAGGGAATGGCATCAGGCTGAGTGTTGTGGTGAGTACGTAGCAGAGGAACATTAATGTCCCGTATAAGACTGTCACGCAGTAGATGGTGTAGTGGAGGTAGTGGCTGTCTCCCCTTCTTGTTGTTGTGAGTTCCAGTAGACATCATACCTGTCTCACAAAGACAGAGGGAATGTGAGTCAAGTGTAAGTGTAGATGTATGTAGTGCTTAGTTAATAGTCAAGTTCAGTTCTTATGCTGTGGGGCGGGTCTATGGGATTGCAGGTGGGCTTTGAGAGGTCATTTGATGTAGATAAACCGTGAAGATGGGTCTTAGAGATGTGCTATGAATCATCACAAGGAGCACAATGAAATGTTCCAGGGCTTAGAAACCAGAGTCTGAAGACTGAACTAACATATCACCTTTTTATTGTTTATTTTTTTTGATTTACAAGAGTAAAATTAATCTTTATCTCTTTAATGTGGGGAGTGCATGTTGATAAAATGCTCTGTTTATGAAATAAGAATATGGAGGCAAATGCTTTCATATTATATTGGTTGTGGTGTAAAGGTTTAAATGGGCCAGATGGATTTAATATATAAAATCAATTCAGTGTAAATAGAAATAAGTCATCAGGTAAGATTTGTGCAAAAATGACTTTTTTATGCTAAAAACAATCCTCAAAATAAAAGTTTTCTGATGACAGCATACAATCGGAGCCTGAAGCTCTTCGAAGAGGCTCACTCAGTGTTCCAGTCTGTTTGGATGTCACTTCAATTCTGTTTCCAAAGGGTTTTTTTAACCTTAACCCTTTGACTCCGAACTAAGACATACATTTGCAACAAATTATTTGTTGGTAAAATTGTGTTCCTTCCTCTTCACTGAGCAACATTTCAGGTTTTATTTTTCAGATTACCTAATTGGGAAGCAGATATGCAGTCAACCTGCTGGCTGGCTTGCCTGTTAAGAGTTATCCTGGGCATGAATGGATTTCTTTCACTTCTGCAACATTTTCTTTTTTTTTTTTTTCGTATGAAAGCATCAGAGGGAGCAAAATTTAGATAGCAGTTGACCCAGTTTTCTGAGGAATCACATTTTTATTGTCAAATTTATTTCCTTCAACTAAATTACGATTGTTAGAGGATCTGAAAATATGTGAAAGGATTTTTTTCTCACTCTGATGTTTGGTGATACTGTTAAATTTCTGAGGAGCGATGCAGCAATGATCCCCCTTCGATTTTTTTCTAGTTTTCGAACAATAAAATTAATCTATAGCAGCGCCACCCAGTGGATACATATTGGTGCTACAAACCCTATTCAGAGAGGTGAAAAACAGACAAAGATGGGATTTCAGAATTTTAAATACAGTGGTTTGGTGGCAAAAAGTCAACCTCATGGTTACAATGCCAGTCAAAGGGTTAAGATAATACCATTGAAAATTGCATCTTGGTATATAAACTGTTGTGATATTTCCTGTTGTTTTTATGTCAGTGTTTGGAAAGGCTCCATGGTGAGTCTGAGGCCATTACCTAGGTCATTTGTGTTGAGCATTGTTTCGGACATTGGTCTTCAAAGTGTGGGGCGGGCCTCCCCAGGGGGGCACAGGAGGAGTCCAGGGGGAGGCACAGGAGGAGAAAACAATTTCAGAAAAAATGTTCTCCTTCACCAAGTTCAGTTATGAGGATAAAACTGAATAAATCGCTGAGTTTTTTTGAGAGACTCACGCAAGCGGCAAACATTTTATTAAAAACAGAGAGATTGAGTGCTCATACAGCCTTACAGAGACATGAAGGGTAGAGTTTAATTTCTGTGTAAGACACCCATGTCCTATTGGGATGGCAATATCCAGACCATTCAGTGGTCAGTGGTAACTCCATGTAATAATTTACTTTTAGCTTGGCTCGGCTGTATAAAAAAAAAAAGGTTGGATTTCTGTAAAACACCTACGTGTGTGTGCATCAACTGTCAGCTCCTCAGAACGCTGAACTGAAGTTTGTGCTTTTGCATCCTCTAAAGATGACATGAGTTGTCAGATGTCTCAAAGTGTTTACAACACTTTGCTCTGCAGACGCGTCAGTTAATTACAGCACCATTAGCTCCAAGGACGGCCGTGAGCAAAAGCTGATGCAAAACCATGAAATAAACATTTTCAGAGAAGTTGGCCCTCCAGCTCACAGTTTGTTAAAGTTATTTTCTTTTGTCTCAAGTTGATCAGAATCTCTAAAACTCTGACACTCAAATCACTTCATCAAGTCACAAGAGCTGTGAACTGGTGAATCAGTAACTGCAGCACGTGTTCATCCCACAGGTGGAATATTTTATGCAGCTTTTTTAACACATCACTGAGGTTAAAAGATTATTGTCATCCAATCACCTGCCAGATTTGCTTTTGAAGGGTTCTGCCCGTTCAAACACTTTCTATGAGCTCTTTCCCTGATGGACTAGTTGAATATAGTGAACAGTCCATCTGGTGTGTCTTGTTATTAACTTAGAGCTAACTTCTGCAATTTCAAGAACAAACTTTCCAGACCTTGAAAGAAGCATTGTCAAAGGTTTGAAGCATCCATACAATTTTATCTATTAGTACTTGAAGATGCACAACATCGAGGTTTGCAAACTCATGAAAGCATCACATTGATGTCCAGGTTTTCTGTGCACACTCTGTTCAAGTATCTGTGGTTTGAAAGTAACCATGAAGTTTAATTAGCTGTGTAGGTCGTGAACATGTTTGTTTGTTGTTACTTGTCCTCCCTGTCATTATTGTCAGCATTCCTACATGAAGAGATTTGTAATTGTAGCCTCTGCTCTTTTCTCTTTCTCACGGTTCAGGGAAACTTCTCTGATGTTTCTTATTGTTGTTCTCACGTGAAGCACTTTAGGTCTGCAGGTTCACTGTAAGGTCGGACTCAAATAGACAGTGCAGCCTGTGGCTCTGAATCCAGTGTGAGGCGGTTTATTACAGTGTACAAAGGCGGGTGTGCTCACCACAAGACTTTCTTCAAAACAAAAACTGCACTTGTCTCGTTCTCTGTAAGTCTTTAAACATGAAACGTACCCATGTTAAAGCTGTCAGATTAAAACACAGGCTGAAGCAGAAACAGTTGAAATACACTGTCTCTACAAAACAGAACTTTACAGGTGTTTAAGTTTTTCTCTGAGTTCTATTTCGCTTCAGAGTGTGAAAATACAGACAGATCTGCAGATGCTTGTGTGTTCAGGAGTGACGTTCATTGTAGCTGTTGTAAGAATTTGTCCTCATTTAAAGTCTTGAATGTCTTGTCAACTTGCCTCAAAACCAAACTGTCTCACCCTCGTCAAAAAAAGAAATGGAATCTCCATTATGTGCAACGAGCATCGCTTTTATGGAAATAAATACACTTAGGTGCTCAGCTATGTTTAATACAGAGAAGGAAATGCAATCAAGGAAGGCCAAGACAGTAACTGCTCATGCAAAATGAATTCTGGTACATCCCATAGAACACGTCACTGTAGCAACAGCAGTTTTATTTACAGAGCACATTTCATTAGAGACAAGCTCACATGCTTTACACTGAGAGAGAGAACAGACAAGTCCACGAGTCAACAGCTACATCAAACACATTATACAGCAGCATAATATAGATCTAGGCACAGTAAGTAGACCCTCACCTGATGACCTGAGGGGTCAGGATGGATTGTAAACAGTGAGCACAACGCAAATGTACACAGAAGCTGAACTATCAGGAGCTTTATGGACCAGTAGGAGGATTTAAAATGTGATTCTGTGTTGCACGGGGAGCCAGAAGAGTGTTTTGAGAACCTGTGTAATATTTCCATATTTTCTTGTATAGGTGAGGACACTAGCTGCGGTTTTTTGAATTAGTTGGAGCTGACCTGTATGTTTTAGCAGTCCAGCACCCTGAGTGTTACAGTCGTCTTGTGGATATCAAGACCTACCTTTTTAGTCTGGCTTTTACCTGAATTACCTTCTAGTGTTTTTATTCTTATTACAGCTACCTTTTATTATCATTTTAATCTTATTTAATTTTATTTGTTTTATTTTATTTGATCTTTTTTTCAGTTTATTTTTATTTTATTTTATGGTATATTTAATTTTACACTTTAACCTAACCTCCAGTGTTTATTCATTTAAACCTTTAAGATTGCGTTTCCTCAATGCGTACTGGGTACAGCAATGTTCCTGCTTTATTATTGTCTTTTATTTATGATGCGATTTATCAACACTTGGTACCGATTGCGGGATGGGTGGGTTCGGGGACTGGGTGGAGTGGGTCTGGGTCATAATTCCTTTTATCTTATTTTAATTTACCTGTCTGTCTGTAAAGCACGTTGTGCTACATTCTTTCTTGTGTGAAAAGTGCTATATAAATAAAGTTTGATTGATTGATATGAACGCATGATCCAACTTCTCTGCATCGTTTTGAGTTACGAACGAGTAAACTTTAATTAATAGGATATTGTTTAGAGACAAAATGAAGTTTAAGTGATGTTGAACAGTTCCGACATGTTTACTGTGATTTATTGTATTACTTTAGTTGACTACGGTGGAATAAACTCATAATTGCCAAAGTAACTAATCTAACTGCTGAAGACACTGCAGTATCTTTGTTTGCAGTGCATTATGAGGCAGGATAAAGTCACACTAACAAAAAACTCCAAAAGCATGAGATATGAAAAAATTGTTTAGAAAAGACAAAGAGAAGCCAACCTCACAACAAAGTTGAATTAATTTAAACTTACTTGACCTGGAGACCCTCATTGAGACCAAAATCTCATTTGCAAGAGTGTCCTGGTCAAGACAGGCAGCAGCACAGTCATGAACCTCCAGACATGAAACAATTACAGACACAGATAAAGACATACACATTTGTGCAGCAGTGGAAATGGAAAGAAACAATGACTGAAGTCTTCAGAACGAAGTGAAAAAACTGTGACACAATGAAAAAATAATTACACTAACAGGTCCTGAAACCCTTTGACTGTCCAGCGGCTATAATTCTGCATAAACTGTGTAGTTTCCCTCGGCATAATGAAAGCAGTAATATTGGTGATTCCTTGTCAGTCAGTGATAATGTTGTCTTTCTGATCCCTCTTCTCTTCTGTCTCGGTCTCTGTATGTGTGCACAGGAGAGGCGCCCCAGCGTCCGCTCAGGGACTCAGTGAAGGACGCCTCAGAGAAAGCCAAGGAGGCAGCAAAGAGCATCGCCTCAGCCGCGGCAGCTCCTCAGAAACCCCAGCATTACGTCTGACAGAACTGAGTGTTTGTGAAGTGTAGGTGACATGAACTCAATGCCTTGATGGACGTCCTGATCGTCCAGACTCCGCTGAAGTCTTCTGGGATCACACTGATGGACGATCTCTTTTCAACTGCACTGTTTGGTTTGTCTTCTGATTGGCTGTCGTCTTCATGGGAAGTCTCTTTGTTTTCTCTCAGATTGTTGTCTTCTCACTTAAGTCTCAGGATCTTTGTCTTTATATGCCTTTAAATCTCACAGATTTTTAGCAGCATGATTTATTGGTGCAAAATGTCAGATAGTGCATATTTTTGTGTCTTGCCATATATATATTTAACTTGTCTCTATTTTCTTACACTAAGCTTATTTTTGTGCAAAAAGATTCTCACACTCACAGTAACATTCATCAGTAACAGTGATATTACTGCACACATACGCTGTACATGCTGGTCCAGCTTAAAATCTCATGAGACCAAATCATTGAGCTTTAAAGCCCCTGAGAACACAAATCGGATAGGATAGGATATTTATGATCATTTATACATACTGTCATCTATCCAAAGATCTCAGGACTGATCTTTGCAGGCTTTTTAAAATCTCTGCAGTTCATTTTTTTAAGGTGCTCATAAAGTAAAGAGGGTGGGCTTTGGACAATCATTTATGACGTCATAAATAACTCGGCCAGGGTGCTGGTTTGGCGGAGTAGCAACCAGGCACGACCCTTATTTATGCTTCTGCCAGCCCGGGTTTGAATCCAGCCTGTGGCCAGTTTGGAGTGTCGGCACCGCCTTTCAAAAGCCTATCCACTGTCTCTCTCTCATCTATCAGTGAATAATCTTTAAAAAAATAATAATGAATAACTCAGCCAATTAAAAAAGAAACACCAAGTACCCCCTACTTAAAGGCAAACTACTTTACAAACTACTTTACTGTCACCCAGTCAGCCTCTAGACTTTAATCTTGACTGTAAATAAACTGTTTTAGAAAAGAATTTTCTGATTAATCGGGATCGTTTTCCCTCTCAACATTTCAAGGATGCTTTAATGGTACATTGAACCTTGATATTCTATAAAAATTAAAAAAATTTAAAGCCGTGTTACCAGAGACTTTCATGCATAAGGTCCACTTCAAATTTCTCAAGTGTAATAATTTTCGGGTGGCAAGGTTGTGCAGCAGATTAGTGCATGTTAACCTTTCAGTGCAGATGGATCAGCCTGATTAAAGTCCGTGATCAGGCTGAGCTTTCTTGCCAAACTCCAATCTACAATGATTGTGAGCGGCCCAATCAGATTTCTTTAGAGCAAGAAGAGGTGGGAGCTAGAAGACAGCAGGAAGTGACTGCTTAGACAGAGATTAGCATAGATGCTAACAGCTTCAGTAGGAGTCTTAACCATAGAAAGGATATTTCTGACATGCTTTACAGAGACTGTTTTATGAAATGGCTCACGCTCAGTCCTTCACACAGCTGCAGTAGCTTCTACCTACTGCAGTATCTGATTGGCCCGTAATAAATGTGACTGATGGAAAAATCTTCCAGTCACCTGCAGAATTAGCATTTGAAAGGTTCTGCCATCCACAAACACTTTCTATGGGCTCTTTTCCAGATGGACTAGTGGAAAATATTGAACAGTCTGTCTGTTGTATCAGGTTAAGGGCACGTGCCTCACAGTATGATGGTTGCTTGTTTGCCTCCTGGTATCAGCTGGACATGATGACACCAAAAATGAGTGAGTTTGCATGTTCTCCCTGTGCATGGGTGGGATTTCTCTGGGCACTCCAGTTTCTTCCCAAAGACCAAAAGCATGCTCTTTAGGTTAACTGGTGACTCTGAATGACCTGTAGGCATGAGTGCTTATCTGTTCCTGTGATCGACTGGCAACTAGATTAGGGTGTACCCCGCCTCACGCCCAATGTCGGGCATTTATGCAAAAACTCTGTAAAAGTTCCCATAGACCCTGAAAAGAAAAAAACTGTATGTACTAAAATAATAACTTGCTTCTGCATTGTAGGACTCATTTCTGTGTCACTCTGTCGTCTTTTATATAAAAGCTTTTTCTTTTGTACTAGAGTTTAAGTTCTTTGATCTTACGACTATTGATGCATGATATTGGATTCTTGCTGATATATATAATCCAATAATTCAAAAATTATTCTGGCTGATATCGATATCTTTACTTGTGTAAAAAAGTGACTTAAAGTAGGGCATTTTGGATGACCCCTTGTTGTATCCAAAACACATTTTCAACGGCTACAGTAAAATCATGCTTCATTTGCAATTTTCAGACTTACAATCACTGATTTAATTATCTGTTGACATAAAATCAGGCCTTCTTTTGTAAGCTCATACTTTCAGTTCATAACTAATAGGCAAAAATACTGCAAACGTAATGATTATAAATGTAGCTAAAATATCAGCAGTAAAATTGGCAGAAATGTTCATATCTGCCGATAATGATATCAGACTAATAATATTGTGCCCCCTTACGTAAGACAGTATAGAATTACAACGGAAAAGCCCTGTTTTCCCAGTTGTTCATCTTAAATCGGTCAAAGCTAAACCTAACTAAAACTAAACTAAACTAAGCTATTCTACCTGCAGTTCTGCATATTTCTGTTTATCTGAGTTAAAAGGTGCATTTTAGTAAATAAACACTCTGGAGCTGTCTCCTACCTCTATCAGTGCAGCATTAATCTAACTAGTAAATATTCATTAATCATGTTTTCTTCAGTCATTTGATTTCAAATCAGTAAACTGAGAATTGTTTGACACTGTCAATAAGGACTTTAAAATGTTTTAAAATCCAAATTAATGTACTTTTTGCCTGCATCGAACAACAAGTTATCAAAAGTCTGCTGTTAATCCAAGTGATTAAATGAATGAATTAAAAATATTTCACAGCTTTTGTTATAATCAGCTACTATATTTTGCATGCATATGTTTTAAAACTGTGAGCTGAACTTAATGCTGCTGCTTTTGTCCTCATGATTTCTGTCATTTCCTGACGTAAACTGCTGTCAGTGCTGATGCTCAGTCTGTTCTGTAAAAATGCGCACAACAATAGAAGAATGTAGCCTTAATGCTACACTGCCAGGCAGAGCTGTACTCACACACAAACAATCACGACAAACCAAAGCGACTTTTACCGAAATAAGTCAAATACACAGTCGTCTACATTTACAGCAGCTCTTAAACTGTGATGAGGCTTTATAGTTTCTGAGGTGCTTTAGTAAAAACTGTCTGTGTGACGTGTTTTCAGTCTGCCTGCTGATATGAAGCTGACATTATAAACATGCCAGTCATTGCATTCCTAATGAAGTACCATGTCTGATTTTTGTTTTTCTGAATGACTTGAATGATCATTTTAGAATATTTTATATGATGTGTTTTAAAGAGTTATTTGCAGCTATGCATTTGTCATATTCTGTGTGTAGATTTATTGTAATCAGACAGTAGCAGCATGCTGATTAAAGTCTAAAAACTAAATAATTCACACTTGTATTTAATAGTTGAACATGCTTTACTTCTGATTTAGAAATATATTAAGCACTGTCCTCAGATATAAGTTGTTTCTGTGGATTGTTTATAAAACTGAGCTTTAATAAAACCTCATAAATTATTGATTTTCTAAAGTGAGATCCCCTGTGAAATGTTAAAAAGCGACAAAAGTTTTACAATCTGCTGTCAGCAAACTCCTCTGGCATGGAAGCTGACATGCCAATTATGCCAATGCCAGTTTTTTTAACATATATTCTGGAAAGATTTAGTACATGGCTCAGGGAGTTATCTGTGTATACAGTAAATACTGCATGATGACAACTTGCTCCTATAATAAACAGGAGGGGGTTTAAAATGGTCCTCTCCATTCATTTGAATTGAGACCCTTAAATATTGTGAAATAAACATTTAAATTCTCAGAAACTTTTTGTGTATCATTTCTCCTTGAAAAGGGTCAGATTTTTTCCCTCCAGGGGTTTACAAACCGCCAAGGTCCCCGCCTTCGGCTGCCGCCCCAACTCACAATACACCCGACCCCGTTGGCTCCTCCCACAGGAGGAAGGTCCCATGTATGCTCTTTGGGCTCTGCCCGCAAGGAACCCATGGGTGTAGGCCTGGCCACCAGGTGCTCACCATCGTGCCCCGCCCCCAGGCTCCTGGCTCCAGGCAGGGGCCCCGGTGGCCCACGTCGGGGTGAGGGAAACTGAGATCCATTTTTCATACTCAACATTGGGTTATTGGAGCCAGTCTTTGTCTGGCCCCTCCCCTAGCACCTGTTTTCCTTGGGTAAAGCCCCTACAACATAGCTCCTAGGATCATTGGGACACGGAAACCCTCAACTGCAGTAAGGTGGTAGCTCAGGGAGGGGAGGTTCATCTTGTTAAGCAAAATTACTGCCCGGTTAGCTTCTGCCCTAAAATGTTTGAAATATCTTAGTGCTTAATCTGTTAGTTATTGTTCCTGATTGTTAAACATGTCATTCACATCACTGATTTAAAAAAAGTGGACCCCTTTCAGCTGAGAGGTCACGACAGCCCGGAATGACCCTTTGTATTTCAGTTTTTTATTTATTTTGTTGGTTTTCACCAAGGACAACATAGTTACTGACATCTAATACATTAAACTGCGTATTTCTACTCCTGTGTGTTGTAAACATGTCACAGTATTTTTGTGGTGTTTCCATCCACTCAGCATTTCATCATCAGAGACAATAACGAGCCCTCAGCAGCTTTATGTATAAAACATTTTAATTATTTTACAATGAGAGAATACACAATACCTTCAAGTGTTTGCTCAAATGTAGCCAGCACCAGGTACTCGTGTACGCACAATCACACACACAAAACAAAAAAAGGAACTTATATAACATCTTCTGAATGCATATTACACATCTGCTAAAAAGGAACATATTCACAGGTCTCTGGCACAGAACTCTCCCTACTCTGCACAGTATGTTCGCCACAACGCACCCCCCTCCCCCACCATCCTCTTCTCAAATGCTAAATCCATGCCAGCCCAGCCTCCTCTGCAGCCTCTAGGAAAACAAAGTGACCCCTAATTCTGACTTCAGAGTGCCCAACGTCATGCAAAGCTTTGAAATAAAGAGGAAAATAACATGAGGGCTGGGGTTTGAAAAGCAGGGTGCTGACCTAAAGCCCACAAAATGTTAAAGCTATTTCTCTGGAATTACAAAGAAGACCTAATCGTTCAACATGGAAGGTTCAAAGTGACTCTTTATTTGGCAGGAATTATGTTTCATGGAAGTCAGTGTGATGGATTTATGAATACTGGGACTCAGTAGGCAGAGGATGGTTTGTTTTTCTTTTTATCAGTGAGCAAAGCATAGGGCTGGGAAATACAAGGTTTTTAACAACACGAACAATTCTGTATGTTTTCAGTTCACTTTCATCATGCTGTTCCCTCAACTGCAAGCCTATAAAGCCTTTTTCACTGTTCTGGATCATTTCTGATAAAAAGCTCTGCGGCAAAAATGAAAAATGATCAAACTCACGTGTCTGTTCTTT
Organism: Cetoscarus ocellatus; assembly: GCA_037902135.1. Taxonomy (NCBI): domain Eukaryota; kingdom Metazoa; phylum Chordata; class Actinopteri; order Labriformes; family Labridae; genus Cetoscarus; species Cetoscarus ocellatus. The sequence goes on along the minus strand of JBAMNC010000871.1, from coordinate 670,811 downwards.
GTAACAATCTTAACCAACAGACCTACTCTTCACAATGTTTTAAGCTTGAACGTAATCGGCGAGAGTGAAAAGCGATTAGTGAGCTCCTATGGAACAACAAAATTGCTGTTTGACATAGGAGCAACTACAATATTTCCAATGTATAACATCTTATTATGACCTCTTGTTTTAGAGTTTCTTCATAATAGAGCAACCTGGTTGGTCCTCATGGCTGAGGCAATAGTGTATGAATAAGTGATTATTAAAAAAATAACAGAAATGTTGCCGTTGGGTCCCTGGCCATTATCGTAGTCCATGTTTGAGGTTAGTTATCAACCATTGTTTTAAACACAACACTTTCTGATTTGAAAGCAGGCAACATCAGATGCTTGTTGTTATTTCCAATTTAAGATTAAAATCTCATGTGCACGTGTTCACCGCAAACTTTATTTCAGGCACTTATCTGAAGCTGATATTCTAAATCCTATTTACTCTAAGGGGGTTGTGAACCAGGACGTATAAAATGCTAACTCACTTTTGTGTTTTTGGACTTCACTCTGTATGAGGATGGTGAAACCATGTTGACCCTGTCCATCACACGTTTTGGAAAAGTGACAAATCGTGTGAGCTGACCTCGCCATTAGACAGTGTGAAGGAGTTTGTCTGTATCTTTGATGAATTAAAAGGAAAAGTGATGAATACCCCAAGCCAGGATGTCCATTTTTTGTTCTGTCATTTATTTTTTCACCAATATTTCATCATATTAAACTGTATGATTTTAGCCCAGCTCTTGCTCAGTTTCGACTCTGAATGCCCTCACTCTATTTCTTTACCCATCCCTCACTTTTCTTTTCTTCATCTCTGCCTGCTGACTCCCCCAAACACCTCAACGTGCTTTTGTGCTCTTCAAAAAGAAAAATCTAACACACTGAAGTAAATCTCTGTGCAACGGCAACATGAAAGCAAACATCAAACCTTGTCTGCACTTGCTCTGAAGTCAAACCCCTTTTTTAATCTGCCTCTCTGATGACTTAAATTACGCTTTGATCACGGCTCAATGAAGAGCTCTTCCTGCGTCTTGACATCGATGTTTACCTCTTTTGCAAAGATGGAGGAGGCGTGATCATCTTAAGCTGCCTCTCTAAGGGATTTTACAACTAAAAGCAACTGTGACTGATAGAACAGTCATCATTAATCGGTACAATCTTTAAAGAAAATAACTTTTTCCAAGGCACATCATTAAAAGAATTTCCATAAACACCGTCCATCCAGCAGTCAAACTAAATGTTTCCATGTCCAGCTCTCCATAAGTCACTCACTCTTGAGTGTGTGTGCTATGATTATTTTTCAATGACGCCACTGAAAAATCATAATCTCATGTCTGGCCCCTTGGCTTGTCCCATTCACTCTGTCACGTTTTTTTTGTCTACAGGGAGGTTCTGTGCAAGAGAAAAACTCGATGCCAACAATGTGGTTTACCAAAAGTTGTTCATTTTGACCAACAAACTGAGAAGGACATTTTTGCTACAAAAAGTCTTTTGGACATGAATGTAAACTCTCAATGACAAAAAAATAAAAAAAGAATCTCGTTGTTTTGTTTGCCCTCCTGCAGTGTTCAGAGAGAGTGCAGATAGGAGGTCAAATTCATCAAAATAAAATCAGAGAGTTGGTCACAAAAATAAAACGCACCACAGAGTTGAAAGCAAAAACAAACCTGCTTGTCTTAAAAACCCCATCCGCCCCCCCACTCGCCCCCCCACTCTCTCCCTCAGAAAGCACACGATGGTAATATTGCTGTGTCTCCAGGTCCCCTGATCAATGGGTAACACTTTTTCAAAAAGTTTTGGGACGGACCACCGGGAGCGTTGGAGGATAACACCTTAAGCTGCCATCAACTGGATTTTTTTTTTTTTTTTTTATCGCTCCGGTCCCAGTGACTCCCACTGAATGAACACAAAGTCAACATACAATAAAAGTAAAATAAAAAAAAAGGTTAACACGCTTCAAGCCCAGAAGATTTTCAGCCCTGTTGTTGACCTTACAGAGCGACTGGAAGCTGCCATGGGAGTTTACCAGTGTTTTTTTGTTTTTTTACATGTTTTCTTTGACAGAGGCGGCACTGGCAGATGAGCGGGCGGAGAGGGTGTACAACAACAGTAGAGACAAAATGGGCTTTTTTTTTCTTTAAATGAAAAATGTTCTCTTCTTGCTCGTGGAAGTGTTTTGGCTTCAGCCCCGCCAGAGCACAAGAAGAAGGGGGGGAGGGGGGGCGATGAGATTACCAGGAGGAGAGGAGTGTGACCTGAGTAGGGCGAGGGAAAGGGGAGGGAGGAGAAGGGGAAGAGGAGGGAGGTCGAAGGCTCACCAAGGCACAGAATGATAGCAGGAGAGTCACCCATTGGGAGAGGGGCCAGTGTATCAGCTCCCCTGCCCCCACTCTCCCTTCAACAAGCCTGGCCTTATGTCTGTCTGTCTCTTATATTTATATTCATATATATTTTTATGTTTATATATAGATAGATAATCACTCTTTTTTGTCTTTTCATTACAAGAGAACATTTAGGAAAATATAATACAAAATTTAATACAAGAAATATAGACTACACTGGCTAATATCACTCTAAGTGACAAGTAGCTTTTTTCTGTATGCAACTTTTTTTCATAGTTTTTAATTAGTTTTCATAATTTTTTTGGTCAGACCTGCCATGTTTGACCGGCCCTGGTTTTAAAGTGTTGGGACGCCGAGCTCTAAAGACTGCCACAGACTTACTTTTAAGGATGATTTTAAGGTCAGAGAGCAACAGAAGCGCCTCCTCCGTCAATAGTGACTATTGTGCATGAACTAAAGCAACAATATGCAATTTTTCCACCTTAAAACAGCAGTTCTTTGTTTAAGTTTCATCAAGTTTACTAGTCCCTGATGCCCACCAGAACATACTTTTAAGTTTCTTGCCTAAAAATCCAAACAAAGATTGAACTGCGGTGTGTGTATGAACCCCTGTGTTTCAGCCCAGCTCAGAGCTCAATAGCTCTTAAGTGCCCCTGGTCACTGGCTTTCAACACCATGCAACCTTATTATTAGGCTCTGCTTCCCTCCTCACAAGTATAAAGGCTTTTTGGCACTTGTATACACGTTGGTCTTCAGTGAAAAGGAAACCAGGTGGCTCATCTTAATTCTGTCCAGGACAGAAGAGGAAGGTGACGGAGAATACAGCCCCATTCACAATCTCCTTTCAATCTGGGATATTTACCCCCTGTGTAGTTTTGTCCTCACTGTTATATTTTGTCCTCATTTGTTCCATCTCTGGGAGTAGTACCAGAGGTGTAAAATTGATAAAAGGGAGTACATGGAGCCAGCGGGGAAGTGCAGGGCTGTTTGTGTGTGCATGGGAAACACTGCACGCTATTGCATTTCCCCAAAGCCGTACCGCACTGTGAATTGACACCAATATCTCATCTTGGTGTAGCTTATGAGAATGATTTGAGGTGTGAAGACAGCTGAGCTTTGTTGCTGTGCTTTTGTATAAATGCATCATGAAACGGTCTTTTGAGAGAGTGACTGCACAAAAAGCCCAGATAAAAGTATAAAGGAGACACCAATCTCCCAGTTGAAAGCTGTTGTAATAATGGATCAACTGTAAAAACACTATTTAAAGGTGGATAAGTTACATAGTTTTGCTTTAAAGGAAAGTGAGAAAAATAAAATTCTCTTATGTTGGTCTTAAGCTGAGCGCAAAAGCTCCAGGACAAAGCAAGGCAGCAGAGCCAGAGAGAATAAGAAAGTTAATGATGATGTATTGGCTTAGCTAAAAGAGATGTCTGTTTTTTTTGTCTTTTATATTTCCCCTCAACATGTGCAGCTTTGACTGGTCAATCAGGGCTATCAGAAACACACAAACACACATCAGTCACCACTTTTAAAAAGTCACAGAGCTGTAGAGAAATATGAAGTCTGAATCAATGACATTGAGGGAAAAAGGGGATCCATTAGTGAAGAATGAAACAGGAGAATTCCCCCCTTTTTTCCTCAGGTCCACCCTCTGTAAGCAGCCAGTTGACACCTACAGGCTAAAATGTCTCCCAGGACATCTCATGGTCCACCAGAATCATTTCTAGAGGAAGCACCTGCCTCTTGTATTTATTGCTACATCAATCCGCTACTGAGGAGAAAAACACAACGTTTTCATCAACCTTTAAGGAATAGAGTTTTAATTCTGAGGCAACTCCTTTAATTTTGATTTGTCTTAGTAGTCCATCCACACCATGAGTGGGTCTAGTGTAGTGGTCAGTAGTGTGGAGTAGTGGTTAGGTAACCCAACCAGAGGGAGACACGAGGGTTTGATCAGTTACTGTACACCTATATACATGATCCATTCTCTGCTACAGCTCTCTGACTGTTTCTGTTTGTACTTGGCCCAAAAATCAGCAACCATTTGGACTTTGTGCAAGAGGTTAGCTTTCAATACAACTCTGAAAATTGAAAAAATTGTGGTGAAAATAAACAGCTTCATGTCTGGGAGGAAAACACTGAAAAACAGAGATTTATATCACATATGTCTGATTACTTTTTGGGAAGTTAGAGAAAGTACCTGCAAGTTTAGCACTACAAAGAGGCTGAAACAAAGGGAAACTGTTGGCCTGGCTTCACTTCTCCAACACTAAGGCTGTGTCCAAAATCACTCCCTATTGACTACATAGTACACTGTATAGTGAGTATGCCATTTTGTAGGGGGCTTTTTACTGAAATCATCTGTTTCTTTTTAAAGAATAAAGGAATTATGATACAACCTAATTTTTTGACACAAATGCATAAATAAGCAAAATGTGGCAAAAATTATCATTTTGCAAAAAAAAATATCACAAAACGTTTCATTTTTCTCTGTCTGTTAGCTAAAATATGTTGTGCAGTAATTTATCAGTTAAATGTCATTTTAATTTATTATCGGTCCATGGTTGTTGTTGCTGCATGTGTTAAGTATGCAACAATGACAATGATTTAGCAGTAGCCAATATAGTGCCCTAATTTTTTATTGCACTAGTAATCCACTACAATCAGCTCACTATAGGGAGAATGAAACTAATGTTTAAACAGGACAAAGCCAAAATCGCTACTTTAGTAGCTCCTGGTATGGAGGTGAATGAGGGCCAATGTAAAAAAAGAAATAAATAGATCACTGCATTTTAAAGAAAATCTTGAACATTTTGAGACTATTTTATAAATACACATTGATCAGGATGAGGTGGTTGCTTTTGTTTGTCCTTCAAAAACGACAGAACACTGAGTAGATACAATGTTCAAGCTTAGGGAGTAAACATTTAAAACATATCAAACACTGAACATGTCTTTTTCTTTGTCATTTTAATTTATATTTTTTTAACTTGAAAATTCTGAGTTTGGTTTTGCATAAATTCATGACTAGCAATCTAAAAAAAACCTTAACGGCACATAAGCAGATCCTTTTTATTTTCTTTTGTTGAGAGTGATTTCTATACCCTGCTTTCCTCTCTCAGCCCTTTACCATGCTAAACCAGCTTCAGCTTTATGTTAGAGCACTCAAACGCAATGTTGGCATCTATCCTTTCAGCACAAGAGGGGATGGATTTTTTTTTCCAAAATGGTGAACTTGTCCTTGAATTTAAAATCATTTTCCCACATTTTAGGAAAATGTAGCACCAAATCAGGGACGTAACGACACACACAACTCACGATAGGATTTCATAAATATCTCACAATTTTCTCTAATTATAATTATTATATGCAAAATGGAGTTAAAGTCAACTCAATTCATAATAATTCCTCACTTAAAGAAATAACAAGATTGCACCGCCTGCTGGTTAAAGATAATACTATAGTACATCTTTATGGTCAAAATGGTTGAAACAGTGAGTATTTGTATTAACTTTTCTGTTGTGCAGTGCTGCTGCATCCCCTCCAAATCAAGTGAAGCTCATTATGAGAGTTTAAACACTGAATATCCTGATCACAACCTCACACACACGCACTCATAACACACACCTTACCAAACCCTGATGAATGAGTCAAAGCTGCCCACCTCACCACAGAGTCCCCTTCCAAACACCATAAATTCTGCTCTGCTCTCTCTGAGCCTGTGGAAACACTTTGCTGGGGTTGTGAGGGCAGTGGGAGGGCAGGGCGTGGTAGGAGGGGCGGGTTCAGGCAGGATACAGTAGGGTGAGGTAGGGTCAGTGGTCAGGTGGGGGGAGGGGAGTCAGGAAGCCTTGAGTGGCATTTCAGCCCACTGTGCTTCCTGAAAAGCTGGAGAAGCAGGTGAACCGCCGCCGTGGACTTGTCTCATATAGGTAGTAGGCGGCCTTGGCGTTTTGTGAATGGTCAGAAGGGGGTGGGGCCGGGATGGTGGGGGAGGGAGCTGGTTGGTAGATTGATGGCCGCGCGGCGTCTTAACAGTGGTGCGGCTGCAGTCTGTGGGAATGTGTGGCTGTGTAGCTGGTGTCGCTGGAGCTGCTCTGGAGGCTGTAGTGGTCCTCCTCCTCCTCGCCGTCGCTGATGCTGTCCACGCTGTCCGCCTCACCCGGGGTGAACTCCATGCCCTCAATGTCCACCTCTGCACGCCAGAAAGAAAATACACAGGGGTTATTTTGGTCTGGGTTAAAAACAGAAGAAGAAGAAGAAGAGAGGGGAAACTGTTTATATTTATCAGACTGTGGGGAATATTTATTAGGGAGCCTGCTGCTGTGCCAGTGGATTAAACCAGGATTTAGGCTGCCATTAACTCCAAGCAAACAGACACATCTTTGTGCTCTCACAGCTAATCCCCATCCATTGATAAACAACTGCATGAGTGTTTACCTCGTCCTGGATTAGTCCCTGTCCTAACCTGGCATTGCAGAAGAGTCTGTGATACTGCTGAGCAACAGATTGCACCTTTAGGATCAAGCTCAAACCAAATGTTGTCCAGGCACGGGGAGGTAAAATCAATTTTAACAGCTAGAGGGAGGGATAAAAGCCTCCGTGAAAGAGCATAATAAGGCATGAGAAACATCAAAAATGAGGAGTAACAGCTAAAATGTTCCAAGAGTTCTTTTTTACAGGGAATTTTTACTTCATTCACTGTGAGGATTAAGTTCAGACAACAGGCAGCCTAATTCATCTTTATGCTTATGTTTTTTAGTGGCTCAGTACATCAATACCTGTTAGAATAACCATTTTTTAACAGAAAAATGTATTAATGCTTTCATTTTCGTCTTTTAAAATGCTTTCTAATGACTTGAGGAAAATCTCGGGCAGCAGGGCATGTTCATCAGCTCACAAAATCAGCTGGAAGAGGTCTTTTATTTCAATTTGCCTCACACAACCCCAAGAATGATTTCTCTGCATGTGTAAAGTCTGACTTCAGGTACTTTTGGAGTGGTCTCTCTATTTTTAGCACAATGCGCTGTTTTAGCACAAATGTTTTCCACCATACACAATGAGAATGTTTTTAAGGAAAAAAATGTAACTCTATGGTTTAATTGCAGATCCCGTGTTCAGGTGCCATGGCTCTCAAACAGTCAGCCCCAGGTTCAATTCCTGCCTTGGCTATTCATCACGTCATCCCCTATTCTTTCATACTTGTATATCCACTCTCCTGTCTTTTCTATGAAGGCATGGAAAAACCCAAGGAAAGCCTCTACAGGGTGATTAAAGACAACAATAATGTGTTTAGGGATCTGAGAAGCATGAATGTCCAGCAGAGAGCGCTCTAACTTCTTACTGTACTATCCTCTCAGTGCTGTCTGCAGTGGATGTAGAGAGGCTGCGAGTCTGCTACAAACCCATGCTGTATATCTCTATTGAACTGAACCAGCACAGCAGCCTATGCAGGTAGTGTGATGTGCACCTCCTTAAAAAGGTAACAGCGCAAACCTCAAGCCCTGTGACTGGTCTGCTTGGTAGCACCAGGTGACTGCCAGTCTCTGACTACATCTGAGTGAGTCCAAGTGCAGAATACTTGAGTACTTCATTATTTTATGTAACAATAATATGATAAAATGGCTGCAGAAGAGGAAGTAACACATCAAGTGTACCTGCCAACTATACAGCATTTGACAGACTCTGATACCCTGATATTTCAGCATTTTTTTATTTTTATTTTTTATTATGCCTCAAAAGTTGCAGTTTTTTCATGTTTGTTTTTTTCATTGACATTAACAGCAAATCAGTTTACACTTGCCAAGCAGAAAATGTGTGCAGAATCAGGACCATAACAGAAATTTCACTGCTGGTTATCATCTTGGCATTATACTGAAAGTTGATAGAGACACATCCACAAAAGAATATAAATGCTCAAGATGACATGGGTGCTTCAATGTAGGTAGCATCAACACAAAAAGCTGCAGGAACACAACAGCAGGGTGCACAACAAGTGTTAGAAAACTTCCAGGGATGCAACAGTCTTAACGAGAAGTGCTCCGAAAGTAAAAACCCCTGCCAAGGCATTTCAAAAATTGTCAGCAAGTTATTACGAAAAACGTGGAAAACACCTCAATCTTGCACTGTTAATAATTCCTTGAAAAAATTCCTGGATCCACATCTGGATTCCGATCACTACCAAAATCAAATAACTTTGTCCCTGTGCCATGACCAACATCCCCTGAAAATATCTTAAAGAGCCATTGAGAACTTTGAGTTATCCACGTTTAACTTTGAAGTTATGTTAACAAACAAACTAACAAATACCAGCAGAGGTAATATTGTTGACATGACTGTCGATACGGGGATACTTTTTTCAAAGCCATTTGTTTAAGAACAACACAATCAATCATTTCAGTGATTACTGGTATTAAAAACTGTCAGAGCTCAAAAAATTCGGCTACTTTGGAGAGAGTGAATTCTGGCTAAATTGCACTAATAAAATGGCAGGTTTGCAGGGCGCAGTGTGACGTTGCAACTTACCACGTGAGGCTCATGCCGAGGTGAAAATCTGACTTAAGGCTTATTTGCTGTGTATGTTCCCCTACACCTTTTTGAGTACTTTTCCTTTTTTTCTGTCAGTTTTGGCCATTTTCATTTTAGTCAATTACAAGTCTAAAATCTTCATTATTATAGGTATTAAGGACTTCTATTTTTTGTGATTGTACTAAAACTCACGTCAATATTGTTTGATTGTTTTAGAATTGTTTCTAAGTTTAAAGATCTACAATGGACACACTGTAGTACATGAACGTTACCCTCTAATGGCCCTGAAAACACACACGTCAGGTTTGTTTTCAAAATCTGGTGACTTCCTCTCTGTCTAACTCCTCAGGACAAATTGAGGCTAGTGTTTTAACGGAGCTCTGTTCAAATCAAAATAACAGCACTGGGCGTCAGTGAAGCCCCATGACTAAGAGACAAACAAATGATTTGCATCTGATATTCTGTGTTAACACTTGTATAACCTGCAAGACGCGACATGAAATCTCTTAGCATCAGTAGCTGTTAAAGAAAGGGAGATTTTCTTATCTACAAACTGCAGTGTTAACCTCTGACCCCTAGGGCATCACCTGCAAACAGAGGTGGGTTTAATCATCAAGCCCCTGGGTCACTGTGGGGCGTCAGAGCACAAACATCTCTGAAAGGGTCTATACCAGGATGAAAGCAGTAGCAGTGATGTGCTGAGAACTCGTCTGAGAGCAGATAAGGCTTCAGGATGTAGGTGTCATCTTCACTGTGAGCATGTCCCGGAGGTGGTGGCTATTGTTTTGCATTGAATATGGAGCTGATCTACATTTGATTTACATTATTTCACAATCCCATTATCCCTGCACCACAATACAGCCCTGAACAGTCCGTATGACACAAAGGAGCTTTACGCTTCAAAGTTACCTTGCTCAGAGTCGGTGGAAATGGTGGAGCCCATGCTGTCGGTACGGATGCGCTCGACCGATCCTGACACAGAGAGCTGTTCCAGGCGGCGTTTGAGGTAGCGGTGCTCTCTCTGAAGCTGCTCCTTCACATTTAAAGCCTTCCTGTCCTGCTCCTCCAGCTTCTGCATCGGCACACAGATAGAAGCAAAAATCTGTGAGAGTGTTTTCTGATACAAAAGATTTTCATCTTCCCCCTTCTGCCCTGCATGGTTAATATTACATTGTTTTTTTAAAGATGTGACCAAAAAATGTAAAAATCTGTCGATTTAACCAGGATTTAACCCTGACTGTGAGGGAACAAAGGAGCAAATATAAACACCTGCTGAATTTTGTAGGGAATGTAAAAAAGCTTCCAATAACAACAAATTGACATTCATATTAAAATAAAGGATTAAATGTGCAATATCATATTTATATAAATGACAACATGGAAGGAGAGAGGATAAATAAACTCAGCAACACACACCTTCCCCTCCAATATATTGTTAGTGTCTTCAATTTTTGCGAAAAATGTGAAAGAGCATTGTAAAGAGATGCATCCCAAGCCTGTGAAATCATCTCTCTTTAATCAAACCGGAACAGTTTCTAACCTTCCCGAAGTGCTTAAACTTCTTGTTGGACAGAAAATCAAGGACCTATGACCATGATCTGAGGACCAGTGAGTTTCAATATTAGCAAAGGAGGGTTTTAATCAGGTCATATCAAGAGGTAAAAAATGATTAGAATTATATCTGTGTGTATTTTTACTTTAAAGAAGCTGTTTGGACAAATCCACTGAATCAGCTTTCACTGCCGCCCTTCAGTGATAAGATGATGGATGTAAAATGTGTTTATTTCTCTGACAGACTGACCCCCACTCTGTCAGACTTTACTGATTATGTCAGTTATAAAGAGTTTAACTGACATGACAAAACACTTAAGATCGGATCAATCGTCATTCTTTGGATTTTGAATTGATTGAGCTTCAGTCAGATGAATAATGAAAAAAATAATAAGAATTATAATAAAATCACTACCTTGGTAGTGATTCAATCCATTATTTAATTCATTAGATTTATGCTTTTCATTTCATTTTGAATATTTTTTACCAGCAATGAATCAATCCCAGTGCATTACATACTATCTGCAGAGATACACAAAGATACAAAATCTATTTGAGTGTCCATTCTGTCAGTTAATTGTCAGGTTAGGGTCAGGATTTTCACTGTTATTAAAACTAGATTAATGTTTTGAAGTTTAATTGAAGTCCCAAGAGCTGTAGTGTCCCATCAGTGACTGGCATCCAGTAAGGAGGCGTGTCTGTAAGCACGAGAATACACCCTGCAAATGTCGAGAATCGACTGCATTTGTTTAAGCACAGAGGACATGACTGATAAACAGGAAATGAAGGGTTAAAACTTGCAAACGTCTAAACTTTCCACAAACCACATTGTTGCTGCTTGTCAACAGCAAAACAGCACACTATGTCCTACACTCAATTTTTACATGAACTCTTCACCCTCAAACATGGAAATGTGCTCTGCAGGCACTGATGTGTAAATCTTTTTAAGTCTTTTCAGACACAGACTGAGCCACTCTTCAGTTTTAGACTCATCTGAATGCATGCAGACAGCAACAGTAAATGAGCCATGAAGAAGTTCAACAAAAGTACAAGCTATCTCCACTCTTGTATCTAAAAATCAGCCACTAAATGTCCTGTGTATTTCACTTTGTTGACTCATTAGCTCTTTTTTCCCCTTTTAGTTGTTGGAGATTTCTTTCTCTGGCAAGCCCTGAAATGCTCCGATTCAAAGATTAGCAAACAATGTTACACTCAAAGAAGGAAAGGGAGAAAGAGCAAACGGCTAAAAGGAAAATGGGAGGAGGCATGGCACGAGTGATTATGACACTCAGAGAGAAAAAACAGGCCAATAAAGGAGACTTTAAGCTTAAGTGTTCCATCTTATTCCTTTTTTACCTTAACCTTCAGACTTTTAATTGTCTTTTCTCGCCTTTACTACTGCAATTATCACCATACTTGCCTTAGTCAGTCCTAAATGGCCGGACAGGCCATTTAGGACTAATCACAGGTCTCACATTACCCTGGTCCACTCCTCCCTCCATTGGCTTCTCATATCATACAGGATTGATTTTAAATTTATTTTAACAATTATTAACCCACAGCATGATCATTACAGAGCTTTTGACACCTGATGCTCCAAATTGTAAGGGCCTCCAGAGCACCATTATTAGCTGTTCCCAGATCACGGCCGGCTACCAAAGGCCCCAAACATCCAGAATTCATCACCTGAGTGCAATAATCTGACAAACTCATAATCTGTTTTTAAATATTGACTCACAACATATTTTAACAGGAGGGTGTTTTCTTAATGTCTGACTGGTAAATCTTGTGATGCCGTATTACCTAACCTCATTTTATTATTAGTTTATTGGCTCTTGTTTACAAAATTCCTGTTTATTTTAAAATCGACCTAATTTTATTTTTCATTTATGTTTTGTACAGCACTTTGTGACCTTTTTTAGATAAGTGCTATATAAATCAAGTTATTATTGTTCTATCATTATTATAAAGTATAGGTGCTCTGAGAGAAAAAATGTCCACCAACAATGTCGAGCGAGTTAGTGTGAGAAATGTGGAAAACTGCCCAATCTTGCTCTGTGAACAAATGCTTGAAAAAAAAATCCTGCATCCACATCCGTATTCCGATCACCACTAAAATCTAATCCCTTGCGCTCTGACCAACATTCCCTTAAAATGTCACCCAATTCCATTTTCAAGTTATTGACTTATTCCTAAATCCACATCCGTATTCCAATCTCCACCAAAATCATATCCCTTCTTCGTTGTAATAGGAGCAACATTCCCTGATAATTTAATCAATTTCCATTCATAACTTTTAAATTGATCCTGTTGAACTAACGAACACTGTCGAAAACATTTCTTTGTTGAAGGAAATAATGGTGATACATATTTCAAGGACTAATATGCCTTAAAATATATAAGAGGCTAAACTTATCCTTGTCCTTGCAATTTGCAGTTTCAGAACCATTTGCGATGTCAATAAATTGCTTTAAATTCATAACATTGAAAACAGGAGAAAAGACATTTTCCGATAACTGAAATCAGGGAAAAGAAAAATAGATACACAGATATTGACAATGTGACATATTTTGTGTTCAAATCATTTATTTCTTATTTTGAGATGACTCTGCCATTTTATTCAATTTAGTCTTTCCAGTAAACATTTGTTTGAATTCACTCTAGTTTACTCAAATTACAGAAATTATCTCATAAATTGTACTCCAATCAAATAAAATGTAAGCTGGCACAACCTTCTAAGCAAATGCTTAAAATGTTTAATAGTGGAAACTATTTTAAATGTCAGTTAGATGATAAGTAAATAAAACAAGATACTTTTGCATAATTTTATGGATTAAACATTTGAAAAAAAAGGCTTTATTATAAAAATAGGCTATTTTACAGCAGCTAATGTCCTCTAAATACCCTTGTACATGTCCTAGTAGTCTAATGGTTAAGTCTGTGCACCTGAATAGAGGCTCTCACAACAGTACGGGCTGTCCAGGCCTGAATCCATCCGCAGCCTCTTTCCCACGTTTTTTTTTAAACTTTAATGTTCGACTATCCAACTCAATCCACTGTCTCTCTATCAAGAAAAGGCATGGAGGCCAAAAAATGACAATAGACAAACTTCTGGGTTCTAATTTTGAGATGAAGGGGTAAAAATATAATTTTCAGTTGTGCCATTAGACAAATTTTAGGCATTGAAGCTACAGATACTATAAAACAAATATTTAGACACTGAGATATTGTTAAATGTAACCCCGAATTTCCACATAGTCCGCCTGTGAAGCAACACGTCCATGCTGCGGCTTTGCTCCGACCGACAGGGCATATCTTCACCCACAGGAAGCGTATTTAAACTGTGCACCGTGGCGTGCAGCCCAGGAAGCTTGAAACACAGGATCATAAAAATCACGAGAGGGCCACAACTTTACAAGGTAATTGTGAGTTTAAGAGATAACAGAAAGAGCATATTATGCAATATAATATGCAATATGTTAACATATTATATTTCCTGCCAGATGTTGATTTGCTGCAGGCACTGATATTATTTCCACTGTTTCCCCTGTATTTTGAAGCTCTAAGCTCTTGTTTTTCTGTTTTGGACTTGACTGTTTTAATTTGATTTTAAGACTTATCATGTTTTCTAATATTTGTCACTAACAAAGGAATAATTAAAACTGGCAGTTATCTCTCAAGCTGCTCCTAACATATTCCTCAAAAGACCTCTTGATGATGCTTACACTAACACATACACCATGAGCTTGGCATAACTGAACACATCATTTTTCTCTGTACCTTAATGTGCATCTTGGCCCTCTTCAGCAGGCTCAGTGTGGTGTGTCTAGTGCTGTCTGGACCTAAAGGCACCAGCTTCTTCAGCTGCTCCAGGTACAGCCGTAGTTTGGCACGTCTGCAAACACACAAACAGAGAGAGGCGGGTCAGGAGTCAGGACGTCCAGGAGAGACTCTCACACACACAAACAGACTGACAAGAGCTTCTGAGAATAAGTTGCTGAGGGGCAGAAACAAATACTTTAACTGGTGCACTCGGACTCTCAGGTTCTGCTCTGTGCTGCTTCACGTGCGTAAACAGTGAGAGAGACAGCTAAATACTACAGGATCAAGTTGATGGTCTGCAGGTTTGATTTCAGACTTTGGGTTCAACCATGAGAGTTTGCATGTTTAGAGGGATACATAGGTGTAGGATTTCACAGCTTTTTCACCTTGAGAGCTTACAGATATTAAAATGAATGTCACATCTTAGTCCATCCAAGTCTGGTTATAAAAGGAGCAGTCTTGATTCCATGCTCAATTCTGGTCTTGAACATCTCTCCCCAAAGTTAAATTAAACACACACCATCCAATATTGGATTAGTACTTATTTTTGATGCTAAAAGGAAATACATGCAAACTCATGATTACTGTATAAATTGCACAAATATACTGGCAACATTTGGAAAAGTAATTCAAACTGGTGAGGGGCAGGGTTTCCTTCCACTTTAACAAACGTTACAACACATTTGTGCAATCTACTGTGTTCACCTTCTTTTCGTAGATATATGCCCAAAGATCACTCAGTTTCTGGACTTTGGACATGACCAATCTTTGAAATAATAGAGATTTAATCTTCTTGAAAACACACAGTATACTATAATAGTATTAGTATCATTAAAAATAAAAAACATCCAATATCAGGCATCATGAACCGATCTTTGTCTCTACTGTTATTTCTGGCCGTGGTATCAAAGAGGCATTGATTTTGAGCTTGGCATACTGGTCATATTGTTAAACACAGGCCTGATTGGTAAGAGGGCTGAGCTAATGGCTTTGAAATGTCCCAAGAGCACATTGTCGCAAAGGGAGCTCAAGCTATGTTACCATTGTGAAGGTTTTTTATGAATTTCAGTGCTCTAGTGTTTTCGTTAGAAAATACTTTTTGTTTTTAATATGTTTGGAACAGGTCTTTGCATTTTGTGATTCATACAAAAATTATCTCTGGGCTTAAAATGCAGCACTGCAGCATCCTTTTTCTTACAAATAAAAAAGACATCAAGGTATAATCATTTATTGCCGTTAGTTTGAAAAGGGGTGTCCAAACTATAGCCAAGGGTCCATTTACAGCCTGTGGGACATTTTAATTGAGCCTCAGCAATTTCAAAAGGATAAACTAATTGGACCTTTTCTATAACATGACGTTTGTGCTTGAATAAAGAAGAATGGATGGTGATAGCGAAGAGCAATATGTGTGCTTATTCCTTTTTCTGTACTGTCTCAAGATTCAATCTACAAAGCATAAAGTGCAAACTATCTTCAAGCACCAACATTCTTCCAAAATTTTGCAGTTAATGCAGTTGAAACATGAAGATGGGGCATTAGCGTCTCTCCTCCCTGACTAGGAGCAGATAGGGGTCCAAGGTCAACCAGAGCACCCTGTAATCTGATTGGCCATGAAAAAATCTTTAGTTTTCAAACACTTAAGGCAATGTGCCGAAAAGTGTTTCTGTTATACCTGTGTGTTTCAGTATGTGGCCCTCAATTAAAAAAAGTTTGAACTAATATATGAATCTGACTTTTGGTCCGTAACCCAGGCCTGCATCTTCTCCTTCTGTTAAAATGAACATTATTTCCCCACTCACCTGTATGTCACACTCAAAGAGCCTTACACTCAAAAATTATCTTTATCCTACTCCCTAGTTTGACCTGCTACGAAAACAGTATGAGGATTGTCTCAAGTACAACATACTGACCACAAAGTAACCATGTACAGTCTGGCGATGTACATTGTCTGTCTGTGTTCAGATGCTAACCCTGCTGAGGAAGAGTTCATGGATGCACAGTTGCTGGGCCATTATTGACCAAATGACGGCCTTGAGAAGTTTGAACTCAAGGTTGAACTTAAGACGCACACTGTGTCCCTGGAAAACCCTTTGCTCCTGCCAAAGCCCTGCAGGCCAACAACCCCAGAGTAAACAGCTCCCTGGATGCAGAACTCTGACGTTTTTATTCAGAGATCCTGAAGCCAAAGTGAGACTTTCAATGGATATTGTAAATCATGTAAACGGACCGATTTTATTCACAACATTTTTCTATCAGCAGGCTCTAACCCATGCCTGTCCTTGGTCCTTTAAGATTTGCTCATAAAGGCTTTTCATTCGTCCATTAGTCAAGCTTGTTCATGAACCGTTTCTTTGTTCCCAGCTCGCCTTCCCCCCTTTTTCTCCCGTTCTTTTGGCTAACTCTGTCTGAACGGTAAACAAACTCCAACAATGCAAGGTCTCCATTGGCCATCGCTGCGACCACAATAAACCTAATCAGAGAAATGAAGCTTTCGAGGGCCAGCTCAGGGGGACACACTCTCTGCAGTGCACACACACACACACACACACAGAGTCTTTCCTTCTTTCTCTGTCTCTTCAGGAAGGGCGTTGCCTGTTTTTCACAGACAGAGACCCTCTCTGAACTTCGTCAGTATCATTAAGGAGTCTGCCTCAGGACCCTCAGGGCATCAAGACTGTCAACACAACAATCCAAAGTCCCCTGTGGTATTTGCCTTTTTTCCTCATGATTTGACTGTGCCTGTAGATAAATTTACAGGATTTCAAAAATATAAAAGATTCGAAAAAGTGCACTTTATCCACCTCTACCTCACTACAGGTGCACACAGGCGCTTCCCAAAAAAGGGCGTGTGAAAGTGCTCTCGTTCTTTTATTTCCTCCCCTCTCTTGGGGCAATTCAACCCCCCCAATCGACTGAAACCCCTCCACCCCTCTGCTCAACCTGCCAACACCAACACACCCTTGTCCCACTGGAAAACAACTGTCTTCTGAGGACAGGGGTGGGGCCTACCTCCAACCTGCCCCAGTTGAGCCACATGAAGCACTTGGAGTGCGTCCAGGGGAAGCAGGAAGGAGCTGGGGGTCTGCAGAGGAGAGTGTTTTTTTTTTTCTTTTTTCTTTTTTAGGAGGGGAAAGGGGGTCCAAGTTAGTGGATGACTTTCTCTGTGGTTGAAAAAAGGACTTCTTTGAGTGCAGTGTGCTCAGCTGCACTAGGCAGCGCTCCACACACACACCATCCAAAAGGGTAACTTGAGCCAATGGGCAACCATCTTGCCCCCCACTCTCTCCCCCTCTCCCAACTCCTCTCTTGTAATGAAAAACAAAAACAAGGCGTTCCCCGAATACTCTCCCTTACAACCCCTCCTCCTTCCCCCTCAAGAAAACTTTAAACTGACTTAATCCTGTCAAGCCCCACCTGCGAGCTCAAGGAATATTTTACCTGGTTTGCCGAGGACAGAAATGTGTGCTTTCACCAGAGCTTTTCCCACATGAAAACGACATGAATGTGTGCACTGTGTGACACTTGAGCCTTCACAAAGATCCACTCTTTTCATTTCAATTTAAATCAAAAACCGACAACCTGTCGCTCTGCAAACACAGGGACCAGGAGGTGAACACACCCCAAGACTGGCTCACAAAAATCCCCTGAAAATCCCTCCAAATGTTCAGGCTGGCTGCATGTGTCAACTTCAGCTGAGTTTTCAACCTTAACTTTACTCCAACTTTTTTTCTGCCCCAATACTCGGAATTTTCTTTAATTGTTGTGATCAGCTGATGTGATTCTGAATCTTAATTAAGCAACCATGCAGAAACACAGGTTGTTTGACAAAATCCATGTGCTAAAAATTAATATATCAATAGGACATCGATGCTTTCAAGTCCAGAGAGAGTCAACAGGCACATAACTTTACATACATTCTTCATCAAAGCACCATCTCTGTATCTTGAACATTTCTTGGTGAACTGCATGTGCGAGCGCTATTTCACTGCTAACCCCCTTGTACTATCTCCCTCCCCAAGGAAAACATCAAGCAAGGAAAACTGCCAGAACACTTCAGGATGTGAGGAAGAAGTGTCAACACACAAGTCACAATGACCTGAGGGCACCACAGACTGTGGATGCTTTTAAATAGGGACTAAAAGCTTACCTCTTTAGAAATCTTTTGGCTGAACTTACACTCACATTCTTGTTGTTTTTATAATTGTCTATTTGTTATGTGTTTTATCTGTTTTTAACCTTGTATCACTTCAAGACTTTCTTTAAAATGGAAACTGTGTTAAAGATATTTTTTTATTATTAATATTATTACTATTACAAACGTTTCCTGACAGGTTAGCTTATATTTTTTAAGGATTTCCAGGGTTTCATGTGTAAAAAGGCTTGAGCTGTGCTCAAGATTTATCCTGCTGTCGCACTCCCTCATTTCTTTCATGCTATGAAGAACAACTGTGAGCAAATCAGGCTGGACTTTTTCCAGGTAGGCTTGTGCAGATTTTCATTCATGATTTCAGGTATTTTCAGTCCAAGAAGATCCTTTAGTTTGTGATGCATGTCAATGAGACAGGACGTGGATGACCCTGGCAGCCTTACACTTTCCAGCAGCACATGTTCCCCTGCCACAAGACACACACTCACTTTGCTTTGAGTGCACACCAGATCTGGAGCAGTGTTAAGACCCTCCCTCACTCACGTTTTGTTATTTCTAAGCCAAGCCCTTGTCACGCAATGTTTATCAGATTGCCTACTACAGCCATGCAAAGTGTGGCACCACATGAGTGTTTGTGTCCATGAAGTAAGAGCAGACAGTTTGCACCGCACTGGTCCACATGTCCCTGAATTACATTGAAATGTTTTAATTTGTCTGGGCTGGAACAGGGTTTTCATCCCCTGTCATCAGTGGTGTCAGAGTGAGAGGTTGTTGTGGTGTCAAATAGCAGTTTCATTTGTAAGAACAAGCCCAAACACGGAGGAAATGTCAAAGTTTTAGTGTGACAAAACTCTTGAAAAAAGAAATTACAGCACGTCTGAGTGTTATTTGATTTTAAAACACAGAGTAAGCACATTGTGCATCATTATGATAGGGTTTCAGACTTTGCTAGAAAGCTAAGTACTAAAGCCATACAAAGCTTGTGATTTCCCTACAGCTGAAGGTTCAATAGTAAATCTGTAATTAGATTTTCTCTGAGGACACGTCTGCGGGGACACGATCACCTGACGCTACTCACGTGCAGAGTACCACGGGATGATTTGTGTCTGATCTGCGGCCTTCCTTCCCCCTCCTTTTTCTCTCCATCGGTGCCAAAACAAAGCTGAGGCAGGGAGGCAGCAGAGGGGAAAAAAAGGAACTTTAGCTCAGAAAAGCTGCTGAAACTGGAGCAAGCTTTTTTAAACTGCTGACTTATGCTCCGAGGTTACTGGGTACACATCAGGCTTTTCTCACAGATGTGCACACTTTGAAGGAGAACAGCCCTTACATGTCTTGTTCTGCAGCAGCCAGATGGGAGCAAACAGAGGATATTTATGTACACAGCACCCAAAAAGTTTTCACAGTGTCCACATAATGGCTTGCACACACTGTCCCAGTGACGGCCGTGTCTCCAGGGCTCTGTGATTGGAGATCTATCAGTACACAAAGACCAGCAGGGCCTGAGAAGGCGAGCCAGTGCAAACAACGGACCCTCACCCCTCTCTTGCTGCGCAGTTTAATGAGCTCGCCATGGCCACCCGGCACATTCCTTGACCCGTACGCGCAGGACCGGACCAAGCGGCCTGTCTGGCGAGGAGCCAAAGCCGCAAAGCAAAGGTCAGAGGTCATCAGAAGCACCGCTGCAGTGTTTCCTCTGGCTGCAGGAGCTGACTCTGTTTGTTCGCTGTTGGGTTGCAAAGAAAATGCAATACCAAGCCTGAGGTGTTTTGACTTCAGCCCACAGACTTCAGCGTGGAGGATTCACAGCCTGCTCTGCTCTGATTAAAGCTCCTCTGAGGAACTCTTGGTTTACATCAACCATGGTGGCCCCTGTGGTCAAAGTGGTACCTCGACCCTTCACTGATCTTGAAATGTACATGTGTAGGTGGTGTTTCCTGACCCCAAAAATTATACAAGTATGAAATCAATCCCTCATTGTGAATCACGATGAAGAGGTGCTTTCTGCAAGTTTGACATAATACTATGTTTATTTCAAACTTGAATGGAAAACATACATATATATATGTTAATCCTTTCAAAACCAGATTCCGTTAGAAAAGGGTGTAGGAAGAAGTCATAAAATGAACTTACCCAGTCCCACTCCTTATTCCTTCTCAAAATGTATTGCTTAAATTCACCCTGAAGCACTGTTCAGGTCATAGCCAATAATATAGTAGGCAACAAAAAGCAACACCAAAATCCGACGAATAACAGCATAAGCAACAAAACTCAAAAACAAAAATGACACATCACTGGATACACAGTGCCCATGACATCTGAAATTATTATATGGTAATAACCAGTCCTTTTGTTGATGGATTCATTTGATTTTGTTTGTCATTTTTAGGTAGTATATTGATTTCAGTATTATCAAATTGAAGTATATATAATCAAGGGTTCATCCTGTAACATATTTTTCAAGATGTTCAAGGGTACTTCAGTTCATAACAACTTATTCAGCCATCATTTTTCAGAGGTTCTACATAGCACTCATTGGGTTGGCAGCTGCACTGTGGTAGCATAAAATCCATAAGAGCGCATAAAATATGCTTGATAAACTTGATATAGGGCAAATAGTACAGAAAATTTGATTGGATTGGCATGATTTGTGCAATTCCCTGCCATAATCCATCTGTCTTTTTCATTAGTTAAGAATGGTAAGAGTTTACTGACACCAGTGTCTTTATCAATTCTTCCAACTGATTCAAATCTTTATCGATGCTTTCATTGTATTTTTTTCATGACCCCAAAATTTAAACTTTACAGGTTTTCTGTGTCAACAATAACAAACACATGGCTGTTCTAATTTTTTAATACCCTGCTGCACTGACATTGTGCGTTTCAGAATGTTGCTGCTGTTACCACTGCTTGAAATCACATGGCCACTTACATGGCATATTACACTCGAAGCATCATCTTGTTTTTAAAGCTACTTTTAAACTGCTTCTGGCTCTGGCCATGATCATCTCATTGACGTTTTTGTTGCTGACTGCCTCTCAAGGCATGAGGAAAAAAGTGGCCAGCAATGACAAGGAAAGTTTTATGTTCCTATCCCCAGTTCAGCAAAAGCTTCATGTTGCTATGTGAGCCATATTTAGTTTGACTTGTTTGAATGTGCTGTGATGCATCAGGTGGGCTCAGAGCCATAGTTTGGACTCCCCTTGGTCTAGAGTTTGTATAAAAGGCCATCAGACTGATCACACTCATTATGTAATGATTATCTATGTGATGCAATACAAGTGTTATATCTTGCTGTGTCATTAAGTTGAACAAAAACTAAAGCCAAAACTACAAAGACGTGACTATTGCTGTAAAAAACAAACCCAAACTTAAAGCTTGTTTCCATCCACTTTGTTAATTCAGTCAACTATTTGGTAATTCTCCAAAGTTAAATGCCTTATTTGCAAGCAAAACATTGTAAATTTAAGCCTAAGTGTATCTTGACTTTTAGACAGGTTTGAAAAACACTCCAAAACTTAAACTCTGTTCATCTGGCTCCCTTGTTTACACCCGGCTCTGGCGTGTGAAGTGAAAGTTTGGGGCTGAGTTACGTGCCTGTAGGTCAGCGAGCTGAGGTGGTGGAATTTGAGGGTAGCTAGTGAAGTGGCACCACATCTGGCTGGCAGGTTCCCGAGGAGCATGAGGCAGATGGAGGAACTGCTGAGGTGGTGAAGGACCCTTCCCAGGGGCCAGACAAACACACACACACACCACACACACACACACACACGGGACCTTTCATCAGCCCCTCATCAGTCTCCCTGTCTGCCTCCCGCTCTGCCCTCAGCATGTTTACATTTACCCCAGATCTAATGCCCCCCGACTGTGAAAAACAAGAGGGCAGAAAAACAAGAAGCAACTCGTGTGAAAGTGGCAGAGTGATTCGCCACGCTGCTGCAAACGTCAGTGACACCAACAAGGCGAGGCAGATGAAAACCTGTGTGTCTTTAATCAGGCTGATATGAATGTCAATCATCAGGGTTTATCTGTGTTTGTATTCTGTCACAGAGGAGGCCACGCCCGTCCTGTGTGTGCCCTGACAACTGCAAGGCGAGACAGACAAACACAAGTCCCCCATAAAAGCAAACTCTCTTGATGGCAGGAGTATGGAGCTGCCTCTCACATGACTCCGCTCTCACACGCGAGCAGCAAAAACAACCACAACAGAGGGAGGGAGGTGCCCGCTTTCCTCACTGCTTGTAGAATTACTCTCAAGAATGAGCTCTGCGTGCTTTACTGCTGATTGAAACAGGAAACAGCAGGATTAGGCACTTCGTTGTTCACTCCTTGTCGTAGTATTTCCACAAAACGCACAGGAATTTCCACCAGGCATGCTCGGGAATGCCTCGCAATAAGATTCATTTGATTTTTCTCTCATGTAGAGAAGCAATCCCCCTTGTGAAAGCACAGATCGTTACAAAATCCTCTCCTCAGCGCAGCCAGCTCACACACAGAAACAGATGTTAAAGAGAAGTTAAAAAACAAAGCGTGTGAGCAAATAGCGACGGGGGGAGTCTGACTAAAATATTGCTGATTCCCCCCTGTGTCTCTGATTCATCTCACCACAATGTTAAATGACAGACTTGGACATTAATTTCCCCACGCTGCATGCATGCACTGAAAAGTACATGAGCAAATGTTGGACGGACTAGCAGAGACAAGTTTAGCCAGCCTTGTAAACACCGGGAGGTTTTGTAATGAATCCCTGTCAATGATTAACACACAGGAATCTGGTGGTTTAAGAGACTGATCCAGCGCCCATGTTTACTGAAATAAAGTTTGGCTGTTTACTGCTGAATGGAGGATTAAGTTGAGTGAGGTAGAATCCAAATTTGAGATCTGGGTTAAACTTAAACCCCAAGGGTTTGAAATCTGAGAGTTTGTAAAATACACATCATAAGAGACACCCCTGTTGCACAAAGGGGTCTTTTTATTTTATGACTTTCCTTTAATTTTGCTTTTAAATTGCAGTGTCTTGTAGGATCATGCATAACAAGGTGTTTCAGGCAGTTATTTAAGGGTAGGCCATTTTCTCATGCTCCAAGGGGCCTCAAGATGCAGTCCTTAGATGGACAGTACATGAGATGTAACTCTAGAAGTGCTTCAGATTATTAAGACATACACTTTACATGTAAAAAAGGGTCAAGAGTAATTCAAGGCCATGCACTGTACTTCTATCCAATGAATTTACACTGGTCCCAGACGCTCCATGGACATTTCTATTAGTTTGTTGCCGAAAAATCCTCTCAATGTCTGTCATGCTTTTAAACCACTCTATTTCAGCCCTGTCAAAAAAAAGCTGTTACAGCGTAACTCCTCATGACCTGCATCTGACTGTGCTCCTCTTAAAAAGAGGGTAAGGCTTCAGCTTTCAGTGCTCTGCTCTACTGTTTACTGTGGCACAGCCATGCCTAGACATGTCCCCTTATCTGGAGCCACCTGTAGGATGAACAAATTGAAAACCAAGATGACTGAGTTCTTTTGAGTCACTACGGTCACATATTTTGACCTTTGTAAATGGTTAACCCTGGTCTCACATGTCCAAACCCAGAACAAGGTTTTACAACTCCTTGCCAAAAATCCAATTACAAGTTACATTTTGGCATGCCTATAAATCCTTCTTCCAGGCCTGTTTCAAACAGGCTGTGTCTGATATGCTTGGCCATAATTCTTCCACTGGATGTGGCTGTGAGCTGAGCAAACACTTGGCTTATCTCACTCTATGTTGCATTGTATTTACATGGAGACTGGGAGGAGGGGAGTGAGAATTACATCACATCCAAGCTAAACATGTTATTGTCACGAGACGGTAAAGTCGTGGAAGGATGTCCAACTCTGAAGTTGGAAATTCCAACAAAAGGCAAAACAGGGCGTTTCCAGTGACGCTACCTAATTTGCAACTCGGACTATCCCAGTCCAGAGATCAACTGGAGCACACCATAAGGGGAGGGGCAGAACTGACTATTAGAGCACACATTTTCTGAAAGGTGGAGCAGGCAACAAAGGGAAATGAAGGATTATTTAATGTTTAGAGGGTTTGCAGATACACCATGAACAAATATTTTGTATAATAACCATTTAAAAGCTAAGTTTACATAATACGTGACCTTTGAAATAGTGTCAAAATGTTTTTATTATCAAAAAAAGTCTTCAAAGCAGACCCTAGCTCCAACAGAAAGGTTCAGGCTGCTCAAAAGGCCCCAAAATATTTTCATATCCAAGCACACTGTAGTTATTTAGACTGTACTAAACTATAATTTGATAGATGACTGAAAGCATCCAATAATGAAAAATGTAGGAATTATGGCAGAAGAACTGATATTGTGAGCATTTAATAATTTTGTTTTGTTTTATAACATGTTAAACCTTTCAGATCAGTGAATTTGAATTAAAATTCTTTTATTAAGGGCAATCAGCAAGTTCTGTTTTACAACTAAAAGACATGCTTCAAAATGTTCCAACATGCCATCAGGGTTGGGTATTACGTAGTGGTTGGAGGTGGGGTTAAATTCCACTGGCAAATCAATACCTTTGACATAGTACTAATAATCAATACTTTGACATGGAAAAAAAAGGTAATAGTTTAAAATAAAACCTCTATTGCCAGTAATGTCTGTTTCTAGTGAGTGGGAAACTGACTGGGCAGAGATGGGTGGGTAAGGTTTGGCATCTTTGGCCTGATATTCAGAGAGGAAATGAAGCTTCAAAACCTGTGTGCTTTGGTCCAGCAGTGACAGATGTGTTGGAATCGGCACTGATTCCTGTACCAATCCCTGCTCGCCATGACTGCTTTAAGGCCGAATGGGAAGGCCCCCATACTGTTTTTGCCTTGGGACTTTAAACTGCCCCTGCTTACACAGACCTTAGAAAGGTAATGTACGCATTTTGTCTTATGTAAAACAACTTAACCATCAATACATGATCAAATGCTTGCTCACTGTGCTCTGTTCTCCATGCAGCAGAGAGCATACAGCGGCACAGCCCTCTCCTCGGCCTGCTCATTCTTTGACACACGCTCTCCCCCTTAACTGCCTCTCTTACTTAACTCTGCATTCCA
Organism: Cetoscarus ocellatus; assembly: GCA_037902135.1. Lineage (NCBI taxonomy): Eukaryota > Metazoa > Chordata > Actinopteri > Labriformes > Labridae > Cetoscarus > Cetoscarus ocellatus. The sequence goes on along the minus strand of JBAMNC010000871.1, from coordinate 645,299 downwards.
GCGTATGTGTGCATACTCTGCTGACCTGAATTTCAGGCTGCCAGCTCCACACACACAAAAACACACATCCACACACACACATAGCAGCCACGTCCTGAACTGCCTTCCTTTTCAGATATGCACAAGAATGTCTCAGCATGCTCTTCTTCCTCAGGGCCTCCGAGACCAGACTGTGAACGCCTTGCTCACCTTCCCTTCCCCTCCTGCTCTGCTTTACCCTTTTCTCTTTTTTCTCTCTCTCTTTTTTTTTTTTTTTTTTTTTTTTTTTTTTACAGATTTTGTTAATTGTTTTGCCCTGCCCTTAAAATCCACCCCAAAGCTAGGCATACACCTTGTTAAAGTGCATCCTTCACTGCTGGTTTTTATGAGCATCAGCTGCTCTGTGGTGAGTTTACTGACACAGTGAGGTGGTGCAACCTGCAGCAGAGGCACCTGAGAGGGAGCAGGAGAAAACAAAAGTATGTCCAGGCCATCAGCATTTATATTCTACAGAGTCTTTCATGTAAGAGGACAAAAGCCAGAGCATCAACTCACATCTGTATGCAGATAGTTTACATGCAAGCCTGTTCTGTAACAGCAGCTAGACGTGACCTGGGAGAGTTTCTCAAGGCTCTGTGACCTCAGGGTGCTGAAATTCCACATGAGACCTCTGCTCTCGACCTCCAGCTGGAGATGCTTTCTTATTCTTTGACCACGTACTGACTAGGAAAAGTTACAACCCAGCCTGTCCTGAGGCCACCTCACTGACTACAGTTTATGTAGGGCAATTTGGACAAATCCAGTGCAGCCTGAGGTTCACAAATCCAGTCAACAGAGGACAGAAATGTCTCTTTGTAAAGACAAAAACTTGCATAACTATTTCTGAAACAATTCAAAAGCTCTGCCCCTGAACATTTCCTGAGCTGCTTGTTCACACTTGTCTCTTGCAGCAGGAAGTTTTAGCAGTTTCCCTGTCATTCAAGAGAGGTACAGAGGAAAGGAATACACAGGTAGCAGGAAGAGTCTGAACATAGTCGAGGTGAAAAAATATTTTTTTGATGTTAAAAGACTCACTTTATTTATCCAGACATATTCAGTAAATCTGTAGACTTTTTATCATTATTTTTTATTGGCACAAATCTTCTTAATTTCTCTGGGTGAGTTAAATGAGCATTACTTTTTTTCAGGAGTAGAGATAGCCACAATGTGCAGAGACACAATTTAGCTGTTTCACCTCTGCCAAGTCTGAAACATTGGTAGACACGCAGAAAAAATTGTTGGCAGTCCTTTATGCAAAAGTGCCACAATGAAGCTCCCTCACCTTTACAACTACAGACATTCACATTAAATCATTAGACCGTAATATCTGTGTCACTTCACGCTGCAATATGACTTGGATGCGTGCAGCACGGTATGTCCCCCCCACATACACACAAAGGCAGAGACACTCACACACAGTGCTCCAGCCTCCTGCAAAGTCTGCGTGCTTCCCTCTCTACAGTGTTACGCCCCTAAAAGTACCTCTGGAGGAAATGGGGGAGTCAACTTGTTCCTCCTTTCAGTCTCTGCGATGTTCAAAGCGGAGGAGAAGTGTTGCAGGGGCATAAATATTACAGCTTGAAATAGCAGCGTGAATGGGCTTGTGTAAAAAAAAACAGCTTATTATGCTAAAAGTGTATATCTTAAGGGTGAATGTGTACAAACAGCTCTGTGAAAACGCTATTTTGTTGTTTTCACTAAATCATTACTGTACATATTTGGAGAATAAGAGGAGAAATATGTGCAAATCTGGGTAAAAAAAGCATGTTCTTTTTACATTTACACATGCAGCTCACCCCAAAAATTAATGAAATCTTGTCTTCTTGGACAAGTAAAGCGCTATCACAGATATCAGGCTGTGTCTTTCAGTGGCAGTACTCCTGTTTTTGTATCATGTTATAATTGCTTTACAGGTTTGAAAAGCAACCTGAGGTAATGCAAAGAAACAGGCTTTTGGCACACTCTTTCAGATCAAGTTTGAAGCTCCTCAAGACCCAAAATGAGAGAAACTACTGTATTTTGCACTGCACAGAATCTTTGCTTTTAAAGATTTAATATCAAAAACCTTTGGCTCTAAATACAAACATCAAAAGATGCCTTTGGTATTTTGCCCAGACAATCATTTCCTATTTTTAAACTCAGTTTCATTGAGCTTGCAATTCTTTATCCTCTTCTCTTCTGCTCTTAGTAGGTAAATAATTTGCTGCAACAACAGCCACATATTGTCACCTGAACAAGAAAATGCTCATGCATACAAATGAATGCTGTAATAAATTACTTAGGAATGAATCAGTAATATTGTAACTGAAATGTATGCGTAATGTACAGTGTAAATAATTTTTAGACCACAGCAAAAACACTGCCAGATATTCAGGCCTTTTCGATCCATGCTGGTTGTTGAGCATTAAATCTGCACTGTGTGTACTTACTGCATGCTGTGAGTAAAAGACCTGCCATGCCACTGCTGTAACAGGCCGTTTTGTGATTTTACAGTTATCTGTACACGTGCTGCACTCAGACATGCAGGAGTGTGAGGGCCCATTCAGTGCTGCTAGCTGTCCTAGCTCCACTGTTAAAGTTTTTTTTAAGAATTCCATTGTTTTTGGTAGCAGTTTAGTATTTGTAATGAACTGGATTTCTTGTTAGAAATGTTCTGTCTAGTTAAGGGAAAGGATTGTCAGGACAGTTACTGAATGCATCAATCTGAGAGAGAGAATGAATGACAGTGTGTGTGCATGTTGGCAAAACTGAGCTGGATTTAGGAAAGCTATACACAAAGAAGATGCATAATAGTTGTTCTGGCATTAGCAATAGCCCAGACTAGGCTGAGTTTGGCTGTTACAATAAAGCGCATGAAAAGCTGTAAAATGTCTTGTAACATCTTTAGAAAATTTCCTTAAAACTATAACATTGGTAAACCAAAACAAATTAATTATGAAGTGATACAATTTGGCGATCATCATTTGACTGAGCAGCCATCTTGACCGTTAAAAGTTAGTTAATTTATTTTAGCTTTTCCTTCCCAATGTCATAATGAACTTCACATTGTGGTTTTGCATAGTTGGTTGAATCCAAGTTCAAACCTATCAGCCTGGGTCATGGACTGCCTCAGAAACTCAGCAAAAGCTGAAATTAAACAAAATGCTAATTAACAGAGATAATTAGTTTTAGTCATCAAATGTATATTACCTATAAAACAACCATAATAAAGGCATTTTTATATACAGTGCACTTAGAGTCCACTCGGTTCAACAGTCTCTAATATCATGCTGAATACGTGTTGTGACAGATTCCTTCATGGCCTGCACATGCCTTCATGATCAGACTCATTAGTGTGGGTTATTAGCTGCACATGCACATGGGCAGACTCCAGGTCAGCACACACACACGAGGGATGTGACACACGGTATGACATTTAAGGAAGTTAAGTACCACGACCATTTGAGCACTTCCATCATGTGAGCATATGAATGCCACATGTACCCCAAAACTTTTAAATAATACGATAAAGAGATGTTGCATTTTGTTTAAGATAGTCATGTCTTTTGATATTTTAATGGGTGTTGCCTGTATAGTGTTAAAGTTAAGATAGATAGGATATGGACTGAATATGACCCTAACTTCACGTGTTTGCAATCTCTTCGCGTTTTATAATCCACATTAAAATGCAGATTAACAGCACCAACAGGCCCATCATACCCTGGCTGTCCTCCTCATAAAATAAAGAAGATTTATACCTCAAAAGCAGACAGACGGGCACAGAAGCGTCCTGGCAGGGAAAACCAGAATAGGGTGATAAAGGCGCTCTGTGAGCTTCTCCTTACTGCCTCAGGTTTCTGCTGAGTCAGATACTTTTAGGGGTCGAAAAAGACAGGGCAGAAAGCACGCAGAGAGAAAAAAAAGAGAAAATAACAGATGTGGTCTCTGGAGGACGAAAGAGTGGGTCAAGGAGAAGAAGGTAAGGAGGTGAAGTAACACGGCATGGAGTTGGGGCTGTCCCTCTGACACACACACTGCCATAACTCAAACAGCTCAACCCAGATTAGACACACACACACATACACACACACATACAGACACACACAGACGGGAGCCTCACTCGAGGGGAAAGAGGTCCTCAAAGCCAAATAAGTCATTCATCACAGCTGGGAGTGGAAGACACGGGGAGAGTAAATTTAATTAGAGAGAAGATTAGAGCGTGACAGAGTGAGTGGCTGCTCCTGTGTCCATGACATGCATGTCAATTTAGAGTCAGGTTCAACAGGCGACACACACTCCCTGCACTTGTGGGTAGAGCTGGGCGATACGGACCAAAAATCACATCACAGAAGCAGAATGGGGGATACACAAATCAAATCTTTGTGTATGTTTCTGTGTTGGAATGATGAATGATTCTCACAACACCAGAATGATTCAATTTAGAATGAATCTCATGAAAACAAATGATATTGATACCTTTTCAACACTATGGCAACAAAAAGTAGAAACTCCAGACCAGGACTGTCACCTCTATATTTGAGTATCTGTTCAAGCGTGTGGGTAAAAAAATATACACATAAACATAAACTATTTTGAAGTAAAGCATATTGTCTTGCCCTTTATCTTCGATCAAATATATCAACATACCTTAAATGCTTAATATATTATCCAGCCTCATTGTAGGCATGATACTGTAAGACAGCTCTATTTACAGAAATCAAGCTGCAAACTGTCTGCATCATTCAGTGAGAAACGAAAGCAAGAGCACCTATCAGACATGGGTTGTGTTTGCGTCTGCAGAAGTTAAAAATAGAGCCTCAAATCCTTTTTTTCAATTGAGGGAAGCCGTGCAAGCATACCAGATAGCAGGCTTTACCAGACCAGAGTCAGATTTCCTGTAAACAGGTGATACGGAGGAAAACAAAAGTAGATTTCTTGTGATTCTCAAGAAGGAAACAAAGTCGTCAGAAGCGTGAGAATGAGCTGTTGAAGTCAGAAATGGGAAGGAAGCCATGCCAGCTGAGACCAACCACACAGCAGCTTTTTTGGTTTCACATGTCAAAGCTGATTGCTATGCTGTGCCAATGCTATGACGTGGATAAAAAAGATGTATAAAAAAATAAAAAGCAGCAGAGTCATGGTGGAGAGGGTTTGTACGGAGCTGTGGCGGCTGCAGTCAGGCTGCAGCAGATAAGCAGGTCAAGTCAGGACAGACCAGCAAGTGGGACGCTGCTGGCAAAAACCCAGACGTCTCTCTCTGATAACGGGACACAAATATATGCAGGGAGACTGCCGAGCCAGTGCCAAGGCAACAGGCGGCTTCATGTGAAGCACCTAGCATGCAAAAGGCCTGCAAGAGGGGACACATTTGGACCAAAACCAGACCAGACTGTTGGTGTTTTTGGTGACACTTTTCAAAGGATTGAACTGTTGAGCTGAACTGAAATATTAAAAAAAAAAAAAAAAAAAAAAAAAAGAGGAAAACACGCACAGCCATAAGCACTGCCCGCTGCACTGTTGGCTAGTATTGTGAAACATCTACCCATAATATGGATCACTTCTGTCTCCTGTCCTCTCAAGTATGACATTTTTGTTTTATAAGGCATACAGAAATAAGAGGAGGGAATTGGTAAACAAACTGCTGAACATTAAAGCAAATTAAATCAATAAAACGAGAAATGCACAATGGATATCACTGTATTGTGAACCAAGTGATATCTACTGTTATCACATCTTGTTGGAAAAGCATATCAGTGCATCCCTAAGTTATTAAAGTTGAGAAAAGTTACCACTGCAACTTTATACTTTGCAAACACGTGCATGCTTGCAATCTTTTTCTTTAACTTGTGAATACTGTTGCTCAACTGCTACATTCATTAGAAGATTATTGGCCTTGTATTTAAAATCTACAATGTATGTAAATAAAGCAGCTAGATCATACGTTTGTCTGTCCTCTTGACCACCTTTCTCAGGTTAAGGTCTTTCATTTGTGCTTACAGAGGGGGACTGTACAAGAATACCTCATATTCCATCAGGAGAATATGAAGCATAATGATCCATAGAGACACGTGTCCTTCGCCCTAAAAAGCCTGATAAACAAAGATTTGACTTTTTCACAATCAAGCCTGATGCCTTCCGGATGAAAGCAGACATTTATCAGTCACCTTGTCTCCCATGTGAACATACAGTACAAGGATGGCTCTGTGCTGCAACAGTGTGAACCAAACACACCGACACATGACCAAACAAAGACAGTGAGTCAGACAGCAGCGCCTCCCTACAGCGGCGTTACAGGGCGTGAGGAAGGTCGAGCCTTTTATGAAGCGATACCAGGACTGCTGGAGATTAGACGGGGCTGACACTGCCAGTGAAACGACAGCCAAGTCTCACACACAAACACACACTCACACTCTCTCTCTCTCTTTCTCTCGAGGAAACTGGTTAGACGGGACAGCTGCTGCAGACTTTTGAGTTTTCTTCTGAATCAGCAACAGATAGACTAGATCAGATGAGGAGACTGACAATGGTGGAATCATCTTGTTAAAAGGCAAGTAGGCAGGGCTGGAGATAATCTAATGATAGGGTTCAGTCTGACAAATGCTTAAATCAGATATCCGTCAGAGATTTGCCTTCAAAATGTGACAGCACTTTTAAAGAAAGGCCTGGGAGTTGAAATAGATGAGTACTTTGTCCAAAAATGAATTTAAACTAGAATATATGCAAAAAATATTGGACTCTCTTACAATTGCTTAATAATCTACGTCAACATGAATCAATAACCCTGCTGATTCAAGTCCAACTGACAAATCAGTAATTTCAACACTTAATGCACGTTAACCAATTCCAGCTGAGAATATACTAAGTGTTGTACAAACACACTGTGGATAATAAGTCCTACAGTCATAGTTTCGAGCCTTAACACCTGTACATTGGAGTAATGAGCATGTAATTTGCGGCAGCAGGTCCAGACGAGTTAAACCAGGATGTTGCATGCGTCACAATAATACGTCGTCACTGGAGGGCTGTCATTACTAATGAGAAGGTGGAAATGTTTCCCTACAAACAACCGTAGATAACAAAAACAAAGTCATAGTGAGAGTATCTTAACATAAATGAATGCTGAGAAGCTCTCACATCATGGCCGTAACATGCTGAGAAATTAGAGCAGTTGTACTATTTGCCATTAGACCAATCTCTTTGCTGCTAAACACAGCTAAAACTAAAATCTTAGTGAGTATATTTCTTCAAAATATCTAATTGCACTGCATATAAGCCACAGATCCAGAAAAACGTCTTATTTTTAAGATGCATGAAAACAAGATTTACTTGTGTGTAAAATGAGATGTACAGGCGAACTTGGATTGCACTCATTTTTCAACACTTCAGTGAAACACTGGCAGCTATGTCTGCATACCAAGCTTTGTATCTTGAAATAGTATATTTATGTAGGTTTCCCAACTAATTTTGGATTATAAAAGAAACATTTCCAGTATTAAAACTTCACGTATCTAAGCCCTAGCATCAGGGGAGAAGCAAAGAAAAAAAGAAGAAAATAAGTGTCCTTTCAACAGTGAAGTTCTGATATTTACATCACTGTGATGTTTTCACCTTCTACATGAAAAACACTACAAGCCCTATTCACACACGCACAAAACCACGAAACATTTTATGTTTTTCTTAGTAAACTGCTTATTAAAAAAGGAGCAATCACACAGTATTTACACACACACCAAAACTTTGACATTTTTTGGACTTTTCTGCAGGAGCGTAAATAGCCTAAATTATTCTAAAAAGATATGTCTGATTAGCTGCTGTGTTAACATGATATGAAACCACAAAGCATGGCTGCTGTGCAATTACATGGGGCTCTTGCTTTACCAAGCTGCCTCCACAACGCCAGAGCACAATGTGAATGAGCAGATAGGAGCACAAACACGGCACTGTTGTATGAATGTCTTAAGGTGTAAAGATGGCAAAACTTTGTTACTGCACTCTTGTGGAAATGCACTGTGAAACGGGCTTATGAGAAGCTGTGTTTCAATAATTACAGCCATGACTCTGCTCTGCATCTAAAAGAAATGTCTTTTTTGAGAAACTGGTGGCTGTAGTGATGACACCATGAGTGTGTAAAGTGGTTATGAAAAAGTTTCTTGGTAAATCTGTCAGTGTGAGTGGACGTCACTGTGACCACACCCGTCACGGGACATGAGGTAACTTTAGTGTCTCAACACCTGCAGTTTGATCACCGGGGTTGCTCTCTGTGTCTCAGGTCGGAGCGAGAATATGTCTGCACTTGTCTCTCTCTCCCTCTCTCTGCCATTACTCACTCCCTCCTGGACATGTGACTGGCAAACCCCGGCCCCTTGTCGTGAGTGACAGTGTGTGTCATGCACATGCAGGCTGGAAAAAAAAACACGCCTATCCCTGCCTTTGCTCACATGCTCATAGCCACATCAGCTGTTTCCTAAAATCCTCCGAGCAGCTTGTTTTTAAAGACTCAGCTTCAGGTGACCTTGGTGTAAACTAACACAAAAGCAGCCACCTTTTTAACAAAGAGAGGCTGTGCTTCCCAACAAGTATTCCACGTTGTTTATGGTCAAAACAGAGCGAAAACAGCTGCCTGCCCCTTTAAAAATCTACTGCCACATCGAAAGCTTTATCCCAATGGAGGGAAAAGAAATGACAATGTTTGTGAGCTTAACCGTGGTGCATGTGAGTTTGTTTGTGCCTGCCATCTGTGGGCTTCTCAGTTTGGACGAATGACAAGCAAGGGCCAGATTTTTTAGCCCGCCTCGGCGCACAGCGTCAGTCTCGACAGGATTATCACATTACTGACAGGATTCCCTCTCCATATAAGGTAACGAGTTTCACACCGTAAAGCAGACAGATCTAATCAACGTGAGGGTGCGCTTTTTGAAATCAGCTCATTATCATTTTTTTCAGGCACGGGGAATTCATTGATTAAATCTCTTTGAAGCTGACCCCTGATCTGATTGGGTGGTTCTAACAGAGATGGAAATATCCAACAATTCCAGGCATGAGAGAAGCAGTGGGTTGAGGAGTGTCAGTTGCGTTCTTACCTGTGTTTCTCCAGCTCGTTGTGCGACGATCTGCAGAGGGACAAATAGACAGAAGATAAGGATGTTAGAGTATGACAGTCACGAAAAACTGTCAAAACAACACACAAAAACATCAGATCACATTACATGAGAGGTGGGATGTCTTGTTGTGAACAATCCCGCGGTGAGAGGCTTTGTTATGAAGTGTTTAGATCTGAGGGGAGCAAGAAGTTTTGAAGAGTACAGAGTAATAATATGAAAGACTAGTTTATTCTTTTGTTTTTCCTCGTGTGACTTTCATGCTAGATCTACCGTGACATAAAGAGGGTTCCAACCTGTGAGGTTTTTTTTTAACCATATTCAAAACTTTTTAAGACATTTTTAAGACCTGAGCAAAGTGAACTAATTCATTTTTAGTGCTGCTAAAAATGCATTGAGCTGGAGTTCAGTCAACCAAACTTAATCTAAATAAATTATCAAAATTGGGGGCAGATTAAGTGTTCCTGTAGGCAGGATCAAGGCTGCCCAAAAAGGGGGATAAAGGGGTCCAGCCTCACAAGGGGGACAAGAGGGTTAAAAATGGTCCATCATAAATTCAAGCATTTCTAACCACACATAACTTTTAACCCAAATAGTCACATTTTCTATGAAAGAAACAAAAATACACATATATGTATGAGGGCTTCTGTATAATGCTGTTTCAAAATGTAAACCAATTATTTCATTTTTATTGTATCGTCATTTTTTCTGTTTGATTGTCATTTGGCAAGGGTCAGTTGGACTTGATCACTCGGTCCTCAATGTTGGACTGTATATTGTCATTGGGGGACCAGAACAAAAGTTGAGACAGCAGCAAATATAGGCTAATAAAAAGGGGAAACCAGTTAGAGGATAAGACTCCAAAAGGAGGCTGTTTGAAGCCAGGCCAAGGAGATAAACATTGGCCAGAGGTACTTCTGACCAGCACATGGGTTTACATAACCAAATTAGATCTGGAAAAAGGTCTAAGACATTAAGAAATTAACCTTACATTAAATAGTAACATTTTTACCCAATGTGAGGGTGTTGATTATGTTGATATGTCATAGAAGACATACAAAATATATATATATATATATATATATATATATATATATATATATATATATATATATATATATATATATCTATATATATCTTTATGTATAATATTTAAAATTTCCCCTTTTCAAAACACTCCAAAGGACAGTCTTAAAAACATTTAAAACTGACTAATAATTGTCACATAAACAAGCATAAAAAGATCTTTCACACTAACTAAACAAAATAGATTTGAAAAAGACGGTCTAAATCAAAATGGCATTAAAAATGTTAAGAAGAAATTTCATGACCTTAAATTCCAGAAATCAAATTTTAAGTCCTTTCAGACTTTTCAAAAAATGTTTTTCTTCTTTAATTTGCATCTTCATCTGTGCCTGAATACTGACTGTGACTAAATAAATGTGCCATGTTGTCTTGAGATGCAAAAACAAGAATGTAAATACTAAAAGTATTTTGCTATGTCCAAGGTCTGACGTGTTGTGCAGTGATGAATCCTAAAATATGGATATGAGTTAGCATTTTTACATGCCCAGTTCCCTTTTCTCTGGGATTTTTAAATGAGTTTTCGGTTATGTGCATGACATAAGCTCTGGGTAAGAACATGCTTACGTGATTTTTATGTGTTTTTCAGAATATACAGTATAACTGGAGACACCCCATTTGATATTTTTATAGTGCCAGAGCATCTTCTAAAGTAAATTTGCCAACAAGTTGCTTCCAAGGACTAGAGTTTTTAAGGTACATTCAATATCATTATTTTTTGTTTGTCATTAAAAAACTGGTAGACGCACAGTAAACACAGGCATGAACCTCTTCAGGTCACATGAGAGGAAAATCTTTACTAGAAACAAGAGCCAAAAATAAAAGTTGGAAGCTTAGTAGTGGCGGCGTTAAAATCAGTTCACCATGTGTTTTTTTATAATGGCTTGATACTGGCTTTTTCGCTTTCCTTTTTTATTTTTATGTCTCAAAAATGATAAAACCAGCGTTTGTGAAGATACTCACTAACAGGAAATGTTGTATGATGATCAAAACATAGCTCCCTAACCATTTTCGCCACAAATCTTATTTTCAGGAATAATTTGAAACCCATAGTTGATTGAACAAGTACAATGCTAACTTTAAAGCTGGCCTAAAATGACATCTTTCTGCATGACTGTCTAAGCTTTCATCATGTTTTAGGGTTCTCCAAGGAAAAAAGGGTTTCAACTGTCTCGTTGTGATTTACACTGAATGCTGTCTGTTAAGTCTACAACATGCAGTTTCTGTGCAACTATGTCACTCTCTTTACCATCTGCATTTTACACGGAGGTTGTGCTCCTGCTAGCACAGAGGTTGAGCTCTCAGCCTGTAGACAAGGACTGCTGTGACCTGCATACCCAGTCCTGTGAGAGTTGTGCTCCCCACCTCTGTGTGTAATCTCTCATTACTGAGTCTTTTGAAACTAACACAATTTACTTCAATGTTTACCCACACATTTAAATGTTGGATTATGATCTAATAAGGGGAGAAAAGCTGTTAAAAAATGATGCTAACACCTGCCAGCAAACTTAAGGAAGCATCAGGCTAGTGTGTGTTAGTGGCAGCTGCACTTGAGGTATGGTGTTGGTGTATGTCTAACCATTATACTCCAGTCTCTTCAGTATATTGTATTGGATGCAGTCAACTTTTGAATTAATAAATAGGTATTTAAGTGCAACTTACGCACCAGATTTTACAACAAATCAAAGAGAGAGCTGTTTGGTGGAATACTTGCGGTGATGCGAGAGTGAGTGCAATCCATTTATCACGAATGTCTAAACCTCTGAGAAAAACACTGCATGCAGCAAAAATATCTTTTAAAAATACTTAACCAGCTTTCAATTTTAGTTCAGTCAAAACTGTACGGAAGTTGAAACTCCATTAATCAAACAGCACCAAGTTGTATTTGCTGCACATTTATTCTGATTTGCAGTGAAATAAAGGAATAAAAGAAGCTTATAAGCCTTGGTAACACATTTGAAAAATAGACATCCGTGACATGGATGCTAAAATAGAGTCTACTTTTTCAAAATTTTTCCTTGTCTGTGTGACATCTGTCAGAGAGCGTGTAGCAGAGGGCAAAACTGACCCTGAGAGAGTGGGATCTGTGACACTGCACAACATCCCACGCTCCTCCCCCTGCCCCAATCTAACACATACAAACAGCATGCACACACACTGCTGCTGCTGCTGTTGTTGTTGCTGCACGCTGGCTAAAGAGCAGCGTGCACACGGGATAAAAACACACTCAGACGTCTGGCAGCCCAGAAGCTGCTGCAGAATTCCTCAGCGTGTGGGCTATTACGAGAGCCCCATATCGTTGGTGTGCATTGAGGGCGCTGCAGACAGTCTGAAACAGGTCCTCTGTTCATGAGACCGTCATGGATACCACAGTAATAAAAACAAAAACAGCAGTGACAAAGGACCAGACTGACAACAAGCCTTTTCAGATTTTTTTTTTCCACTGCTGGAGAGCCCTCGTGCTGGCTGAGCAGTGGTTCCCACAGCTGTGGTGAGGAGGAGGCTGAGGCGTCTGCTGCGCCAAGAAGGCAGACAGTGTGCAGTGAAAAGTGTGGCGTCTGCACAAAATGAACCAGGGGTGCACAATACTGGACTTCTGCAGTTTGTCCATCCATTAATCCAAAAACTTGAACACTCTTTGTTTTTCACACAGAGACTCTCCTGCACTAAACTTGACTCTTACTGTGGCTGTTTTTTTCAGCAAACATGATTTAAAAGTTAAAGAGGGATGAAAAGAGAGAAAGCAAGAAGTCAGTTGAGTTTTTCTTATTGGGGCTTCAGACTTCATAAACTTAATGCCAATCCAGCTTCTAAGGTGAAGAATAATGGTATGACCGATACACACTATTGTACTGTATATTGGAATGACACAATTGGCCCATATATCTGCTTAAATATCAACATATTCCCATATTCAAACACTTAATTAAGCATCTGTGCTACTGTCTGACTTTTATTCTGCCTACTTATAACTATAAAAGGGCAAAACCAAGCTTCATCTTCCTATGTGCAACAATCAGCAGTGTGGCAACCTGCTGACAGAAAGTGAGCTCTAGCACAGTAAAGATGAGCCCACATTATTGTAACTTTACTCTTAAATTCAAATTAATTCTCTCAACCAAACAACAGATTAGCATGGTGGTTACCTGAGACTGAAATTTACAACTGATATTGTAGCCCTTCACTGTGCATCACAATATGTTGACTTTCAGCAAACCTGAATTTAAATGAAGAAAATCATTTTAATAAGGCCAGTTCTCTGTCTGCAGGTTGTTATATCACTGCTTGTAGCTCTTAAGAGGGCGGATGAATCTTGGTTTTACTGATGGCATTAAAAATACATTTTGCATTATGTAACATGGCTGGAAATTAGCACCTGCCACCAGACACTGTGTATCAATAACAATTTGTAATGGGAAAACATATAAACTAGTCTTCCCTGATTTTTAAGGTGTTTAGAGGGCCCTGCCTTCTCCTGGTGTCAGTGTCTACAAAAAAATGCACTATGCTTGAATGGTTTGACTCGGCACCGCTTCAGTGATAGCAGCTTAACTTCAGTTTAGTTATTTAGTCTGTAAAAACAATCTAATTCTGACAAGGTCTTCACCATTAAAATACCCAGTTGTTCTGTCATGAAAGTGCATTTATTTTTTAGCTGTGTCAAAAAATGAGCTCTTTTCAGCAGTTACAACAAATTAATATATGTTAAAAATAAGGTGTTTAGAAAAAATATGTGCCTGGTCGATTGTTGAATCCACCCCCTACAGTGGCAGGAAGAAAAAGCCGTTTCCAGCCCTGTGATGTAGCTGTAATAACAAAAAAAAAAGTTACATTATTTTTTCATTTCTGTAGTAGTACCAGCTGAGATAAGTTTGGAAATAATAGCATATCAGATACTGGCAACAATATCTGATATCAAGTATGTCCAAGTGTAACTCGTAATGTTGCACTGCATTTCCATCAAGAAAAAAAAGTTTTCATGCTGCGTTTTCTGTTTATTATGCTTTACATTTCCTTGGCTGACTCAGACCTAACAAACTATTGAGAAAGTAACTTGAATGTGAGAACACATTACTTAAATCCTTTCCATTTCTGACAGGCCTCTGGACAGAATTTTTCTGTAAAAACTATTGTGCTTTGTTTATTTGGAGAGAGGCAACTAGAGTTCATACAGAGTGCACAGCAATACCAAATAAGCCACTGTACTTTCATAATAAGCCCAAAACAACAGCGATTTTGAAAATGAGTTTACAGAAAAACAAGCCAAAAGTCACTTTTAATAGGCAGACTTGGCAACAAGTGCTTCTATTCTGATCATATTGGGGGAAAAACTCGCTAGGCAAAGTACAGGGCATGACAAGGAAATCATACAGAGGAGCGCAGAGGACGGGAATGCTCACAGACCTGTAATGAGAGAAAACACACACCTTTACCTGTTATGTAAAAGCATGGTGTGGCATGCAAAGCAGTATGATCCACGGTCATAAACTTGGCCCTGGTGATCATAAGCCTTCAAATTGGCCTTGAATCACCCTTTTAATTAACTGCTTGAGCGTATCCTCACAGCACATTGTGTTTGTATGTGTCACTACTATCACAGGAGGGAATTTAAGGATACAAAAGAAGGGCTGAGTCCACATCTGAGCTATTTTTACTTTTAATCTTATACCTTGAATAACAGGGAGTGAAGCAGGAAAACTCTCACCAGTAAAACTCCAGGTTTCTCTCTGTTTTTAGACTCGTTTGGATTTAACAACAGCCTACAAGATTTTAAAGTAAACTCCAGCAGGGTTTCTTCTCTCTGTGTGCTAAAATAGACTGCCAAGTGTGTGTTTTTTCACACGCCCTGCACACTGCACCATACCAAAACTTGTTATCCATTTTATTATCCTGATTTTGATCATGATATCAAACGCTGAAACTTCAGTTTATAAGTCCAACAAAGTAAATCATTGTGCTGTTTTTAGCTAACAGCCAGCCTCTGTTGAAGTGAAAATACAGTTTAAGTTCAAACATGAAACATGTTTTTACTTCCCTCCCCCCAGCATCCTGTTGATGCTTCATTAAAAAAAAGACTGTGTGAGAGTTGTGGGAGAGCATAAAGGGAATTGGGGAATTTGCCCACAGTGCAGTCACGAGAAAAAAAGGAGGGAAAAGCAGGTGTGGTGTGTTTAGCTGGTGGTGGGCTGGTGTTTGTCAGTGTGTCTGTTTTAGCCACCACACCCACCTGCCACATCCCCACACACACCCTCAAACACACACAGATACTAGTGAATGACTGTCAGTGTGTACCAAAGAAATGTGGACAAGGCTGTGCTCCTTTATGTCTTTAAAAAGGACTACATTCTACTCTTTAAAGAGAAGTTTTATAACAAAAGTGAAATTATACAACTGGTTGACATGCTGTGCATGCACTGACGTAACCCTCAGGTTTACTACGGAGGAAACGCAGCTCGCTGAGCTTCCCTAACTAATATTAGCCAACAGGAAATTTTACTTTTTTGCATAAGAGCTTGACGTGCCGGGGCTGTTGGGAGTGAAAAATGGGCTGAGGAGGAAGTGACATGCAGATCTGTCTTTAAAAAAATTATTATATAAATAACATACAACCAAGGCAGTAGAGATGTCAAATTTTTGACAGTCTACGATGTCATGTGTTTAAATCAATAAAGTCGTGGTTATCTAAATTGACTACAGAATAAACAAACCAAAAAAAATATTTTGCCAGAAGGTGCTCTGAGCAAAAGTGAGAGCATGACATACATATATTTAATCATCATTATCAAGTTGAAATACAATATAAGGATGCAGGATATTGTGTTTTTACCAGTACCCAATCTGCTGATATTTAAATAACTGTTTAAGCCAACAGTGATACAGATAATAAGGCATTTTCGTAAAATAAATAAAGCCTCTCACATAGTAGGACTGACCTGTTCTTTTATTTACACAGCCTATCAATAAATCATTCTTTATTTGTACAGCACCAGTTTATAACAAACCTTGTCTCAAGACACCTAACAAATGAGCAGGTTTAAGCCATACTCAACACCATTTCTTTTGCTTTATGTTTTAATAATTATTATTTCATTGACCCTGACCCACCACGTGTTCAACACTTTACAGCATTAAGCGGAAGTCAAGATAGACGATATGTTGCAGAACAAAACAAAGAATATGGTTCTAAGAATATATGATAACATTTTAATAGTTAGCATGAACAGTAACAAGTTTTTAAAAAATAGCTGTTCAGTCAAGAAAATTTAAAAAAATAATTCCATAGGATTTTTTGGGGGGATTAAGTATGTATTTTACGGTGTGGCGATGTGGTATATTTATATATTTTTGCTAATTTTACAGCAAATACATGGAACAAATATGGGCAACATGTGAGGCCAAATTATTGGCTGTAAATATCTGTAGAAGTTTTTCATCTGTTGATACCAAATGTCAACATTCTAAGCTATTATCTGCTGATACTGATATTGTGCCAACAACATTGTGCCTCCCCAATACAGCATCATTACATATGGTATTTAAATGGAGGATAAAAAGGAGTATGACGGTAAAGTACCCCAACTTTTGGGCAAATAATAAATTTTGAAATGTTTTATGAAAGTCTGGCAACATTTTTTTATATCAACTGTCTAATACATAAATCACTAAACTCTGGAAAAGTTAACAAGCTTAAGACGTAAGAAAACGTAGACATGTTTGTATTAGGGTGTGCAATATTGGATTTTCAATATGCCACGATTTCCAAACTCATCATCACTGATCCTGATAACCACATTTTTGTCAAGAGTGTAAAGCCTCCACTTAACTAAAACTGACCTGTTCCTGTAAATACTGTGGACATGTTTATATCTTCCAATACCAATGATCAACTTTTTAAGCTATCATTTGCCAATACCAATATTGGGCCAATAATATCATGCATCCCCTCTTTAAATTCAAGAACAGACAATTGACTTTTATTCTTTATTTCCATTTACTTCTTTACATACTTGCTCTGTGTTTGAAGGATTTATTACATTTATGTAATTTCATCAGTGTTGTATTATGACTGTAACAATCAGACTTTGATTATCAGTACAATTGGTTTAGTCACTTTGTCATGGGTCTTAAAATTGTCTGACGGGTGCCTTGGACTTGTATATTTGTTGTTGTGGTTTTACAACATGCCAGAGTCATATCAAAGTTTTAACATCTGGTGCCTTGACAAACCTAACAGGTAGATTATTGTATGCGATCAAAACACATGTAATATTATACCTCCAAAAACAACATATTTGCATTCCTGTTGCCAAGCATGTAAAAGACCTAGCGTGAGGGTCCTGTGACGTGAGAGAAAAGGGATTCCTGATGAGGGCGTGTTACACACTGACACAATCAATTCAAGTCCTCTCTCAGAAGAACACAGTGGGGGTCTACGTGGTGTGACAAACATAAAAAAGAGCAAGATTGAGCAAAGATACTGAAAATCATGGATGAAATGAGGGATTTGATTATCCCCCCATTAGCATTGCATATTAACCCGCTGTTATCTAAATGGCCTTTAGTGAGCTAATTAGCCTGTACTAACAGCCTGAACCAAAACCAAAACTTAGACTGGTTTAGTCATTATGTATTAAGATACCTTTTTATGGTTTAATTACTGCTTTTGTCAGGAGGCTCTACAACGTGCAGACTTTGGCAGCATATTAACAGGGTCAAACTCAAGAGGAACACGCCTTAATTCAAGTTTAATGAAGATAAATCATTTTATGATGAGGAACTTTGATCTACAGGATAAAAAACATTAAAAACCCACATCAACTTAGGAGAGACTGTCAGAAGAGCAGACCTTTTATACATACACACCACATAAAAAATGAAGCTTTGAAAAGATTTGCAAAGGCAACAGTAGTCATGTGAGAAAAGGCTGTTATAGCATTAACAAGGTGAGCCATGTCATGGGCCTCGTTTGGTGAGATATGTGTCTAACATTACTTCTACTGATTAAGAAATGTGATTTTAATGTACTGCACACTATCTAAATGATACAAATATGCTGTCAGGCCAAGCCTGTGAAACTGGCTCAGAGGGAGCCATCTTTGTTACAATAACTGTGTGTGGCTCCTGCAAAGTTTTAGAGATCAAATTTAAGCCATCCACTAAAGACCCAAACAGAGAAAATGAAGGCCCTTCTGCCCTGCAAAACAACTGTCGGTCAACATCCAAATTATCATCCATAAATGATAACTTGTTCAACTGAGATTGTTATTTTACTAAAATGTTTAATCCAATAGCATGACACCAATGTTCACTGTACTCCCTCGAGACAAAAAGAAACCCAGGCGTCAGAGAGAGGTGCATGCATATGGGCAGTGCGTACTGCACAAGTTTAACTTTGCTAAAAACTTTTTGTGTGGTTATCTGAAAATACAATTTAATTTGCGGTAAAGGGATCTGATGAAGATGGTCTTAGTTGACAAGCTATCTTAGTAAAAAAAATTCTAAAATTGAACTTTTTTGACTTCGGTGGACTAACTTTAAAAAAAGGTCATAATATTTGAGAATATTTAATAATCTGCAGGAGCCCTGAGTCAAAATATTGATAAATTATTTATGCAATTGGGATTGCTACGGGAGAATTACTTTTAATCACAAGTTTTTATTCTATTTTTACTTATATTTTTGCATGAAACTGTATATTCCAAATTATTTTGCTCTTTTCTTGAAGATTTTGCCTTTCTTTTAATGTTGGCAAACCTGTTTGTGTAATTCAGACAGAACTCTTTCTTTTAAAATGAGTGCAGACTGATTCTGAGCTCCATCTAAATTGAACTGATAGTTTGGCAACAGTGTTTACTGCTTTACTGAACAATTAAGGCAGTCAGCCACCAAAACAAAACGGCCCCTTTGCCCTGAATAGCATTACAAAGTAAATAAATGAACCGCCTTGTTGGTAAGCTCTGCATTCAGATATACAGTATATGCAGCACCTGTGCATTTGATGGACAACGTCACATCTTTGATGAACATACTGTAAATTTTTGTTGTAAATACTAGAGATGCTCAATATTGAATTTTTGCCAACATCTGTAATGCCAATATTTTTGTGCTCATTATTCCCAACATGGATACCAATAGGTTTCATCTAGTCTTTACTTCAAGATCGTTGATTTGTTGCCTTCAATGTGACAGTATATTTTTGTGAGGAACACATGTAAAAGAAAAACAATTAGCTCTTGAAAAATGAAAATCTGTATTTTTAAATGTACCCATGCGGTGATGATAAGTCATCATTTGCTGATATATGTCAGCTGATATAAGGGATACAAGACTTTGAAGAAACATCTAATGTCATCAAGATTATCTTAACAGTCTGTCCATTGTATTACTTAAAGTCACATGCAGAATATTGTAATTATCTTTCAGAAATATTTAAACTGTAGTTCTGTTCTGTCCAAATGCACTGTCTTAAGTTGAATCATTCATTTATAGAATTGTTTTGAATTATAATTTATTAATTGATGTACATACACCCTGATCTTTGGGCATCAAAGACTATCACTATGGCTGTCAGGTGGTTGCTGTTTTATCTGTCTTTTACTTTCTGTCTTAATTTTCAGAGCATTTTGAATTTCACTGATGTATTTTGTGTATTGTCTTTTAATGTGTGGACCACAGGAAGAGTAGCTGGGCAGTAGCTAATGGGGATCCAAATAAATAAATAAATAAAAATATGGCCAATATAATCAGCCAATACCAATATTAGTTTTTTTTGCCAAAACTGGCCGATACCAATATCCAACCCGTGTTAAGCGCAGTAATAGTTGTTTTTTTGGTATTCATTTTCATCATGTACACTTAACTAAGCCCCACCCCCTACTTCCTACTAACACCACTTTTACAGTCAATTTTCTTGATGGATTCACTAAACAATATATGAAAAAAGTTGGACGGCACTGCCTTGGGACAAGAATTCTTACTAGTTCCATACAGTTGTCTGAAACAAGTTCAGAAAATTGTAAGTTCATTACAAAAAAAATAGTAAAAATCACAAGCAATCATCTCACCAATTCAACAACCTGTTCAAACAAGACCTCTAAGACCTTTGGACAAGTTACAGACTTCTCCCTTTCCATTAAACTTAAAAACAAAAATCTTCAACTTTCTGTACCTAAAACTGTCCCAAAGAGTTTTAAATTTATGTTGACACACTTTCCAAAATGAGGAGGGTCCTACAGTTTGCCGGGCGCCTCCAAATGACTAAAACCGCCTTTGCTTGTGAGAGAGGGTGCAGAAACGCTGGGCTATGGGCATACATGGTGTGTGTTTTTCTCTCAGCATGGGGAGGCTTTTCGGTGTGTGTAACAGAGAGAGGGAGAGAGGGAGTGGGAGCAGCAGCAGATTTGACAGTGTACGCGTGGCAGTGTTTATTGGAGAGACCAAAACAGAGAGACAGACCAGCCCAGCCAGGCAGCACAGAGATGGCGGTGTGCATGAAAACTCTCCTCTACAATGTTATTTATGACAGCATTAAAAAAGAAACACGATGCAATATTTACCTATTATTCTGAGTTTTCCTGGAGATTGGCGATGCTTTCGTTTTCTTTCGTGAAAAGTCGTTACTGTACGGTAAAACGGACGCATAGCCGTGTTCTGCCTCTACAAAGAGAAAAACAAAATAAGCACAATTATTAAAAGGAGATACGATAAGTGTCCAAACAGTGCTATGGAGGCTGACATGCCATGAAGAGAGAGAAAAACGTGATCGATCATCACGGTGCATCCATGTTGCACTGCAATGCCTTCAGGATTGACTATTATTGGGCAAAATAAAGCTACATCATCTGTCATTACCGTACTGGCTCATAATTTCAATGTCACTCTTGTTTACTCATTTCCGAAGAGCTGATACAGAACCACACTTCATTCTGAGTGTTATGGTAAAAGGTTTGCATGTGAAATACCTTAAATCTGCCACATAACACACTTTAAATAGGCTAAATGCAGCATTAAAGCTTTAGGTCCGTCTCGCTCCTGTCTCCCGGTCTAAGTGCCATTGTCTGTAAAGTGACATCATACCTGCACTATGGCAGGACACGGTACAACTTCACATTACAGTAACAAACAAGCCTGTCACCAATTAAGACATTAAACACGCACCATAAATACTGTCAACTTGTCAATGTAGCTTTGAAATACCTCTGTCTCTTCTTTCCAAGTACTCTGCAGCCTCCAGCAGAATTAAAAGAGAATTAAGTTCCATCTCGTTGTCGTCCTGATATAAAAAATAGAAGTGATCTATTTACACAAATGTACAAGTCATGAGATAGAGGAATGAGCTTTAAAAATTGTCCAGGGCGATGTGAGTGCTCCGCTATATTCACTTCTGAGTCTAGGAGACTCCAAACTACAGTATCAAAAGCACATAACTAAACTCTGCCCAGTGACTGAAAGCCGCTCTGACCAATCAGAAAAGGCTGCAGGCGGGACTTTTGTGTACTTCTCAGCCAATTAGAGAGCCCGAATACATGATAGGGTGATTTGACTGGCTTAAAGCAGCGAAAGCCGTCAGGTACATGCCCTAGCAACAGCCCGAACGTCCCGCCCACTCTGAAGCTGATTGGTGTGACACGAATACAAGTTGTCCCTGATTGGCTGAGGGGATTCTGGACGTGAGAGAGAGAGTTGAACTTGGGGTGTTGTTTGGGTTGCCAAAGTTGATAACTTCTCAAAAGTATTCTTTCCGATTTGCACCGTGAAGCAAACAGCGTTCACGGATCAGGCAGCCATTGACGCTGTTTTTACAGACGACTAATATTTCCCATAAGAGGGTGTGACATGGTCGAATAACCCACAGACTTTGTGTTTTTGTGCTCATTTCCTGTCTAAATCATGATGAAAGTGATGTATGAAGCCACTGAAACTGGACCAGTTTAAAAGGTGTGACAGATTGAGAAGTAAATCGGCGATGTCTGCAAGGTGTGAAGGAAACCACAGTGGGAATGCAAGCTAAAAACACATTTCCATATTATTTCAAGCCTGTTAAAAGTATTGACGTGTTAATGAGGGTGTTTATGCCACCTCAGCCAAAACTAGGGCAAAGACACTGCTCCAGGTTTCAAACAAGTTTCATGCTCATGCTAAATGCCTTGAAGTCCTAATAATTTGTTTCTGAACAAGTAATTTGCCCTTTACTTGAACTTCAATGTTACATTTTGAGGTGATATACTTTATATTAAACTTGTCACATTCTTTCAATTATGCAAGGATGATGCATTTTATTAGGCCCACTTAGAAGGTTATAATGCACTGGTTCCCTGGACAAAAAAGCCAAGGGGATTTTTTTTCTTTTCTTTTTTTTTTTTTTTTTACAATTTTTCAGATTAAAAAAACCTTTGTAACACACAGAAGGACACAGGTGTTTTTATCATGATAATCTATTCAAACGAACAGTACTTGGGTGAGACTTAAGCTAATATCAGATCATATTGCATCAGATCAAATTGCATCATATTTTTTTCTGTCATATTGCAATGACAGAAATAAACACAAATACATGTGTAAACAGAGTTTTGTAAAAGTAGATCAATTTCAAAGTGCATGAAATTGACAAATGGCTGGCATGAAATGACAGATGGTTCTTAATCTGGTCGATAAACAAAATAATTTACAATTGCTTGATTTTTTGGGAAAGTATATACATACTAAATTAGTCAGCTCATCTTCAGTGTGTAGCATATTTGTGTTTATTTTAAACAATGGGGTCTCTATAAATTAAACAATCCCTCGATATTTTCCACTCCTGTGCCTATGGGTGTGGTACAAGATATTTCAAAGTTGAAAGGTTAAAGTCAAAATGAAGTCAAACCTGTGGTAGACTCAATGTGCAGTTGCAATTCTATTTTTATTTTTGTTGAATCAACTTTAATGTCACCAGATCCATGACTAAGGCCTGACTGAAGCCCGTGTCATGTGAGAGGAGTCGACATCAGCTCCTTCTGGGTCCAGACTCAGTAAGAGAGTTGTATTTTAGATTACAGAACAAATTGTTATCAGCAGATAATGTGGCCCAACTCCCACAGAGAAAACCAGCCTTAAGCATGATGTTGAACAGTGGTTATTTAGTGTCCTTTTGCTAGGGCAATGAGGAGTTATGAATATCTCAGCACAGCTTCTTGCATAGTATGCATGTGGTTCGGTGTGCATTCAGCTGATAACTGAGAGCAGCCAGATGTTTGTGCCTCAAATTGTCAGAATGTTTCTGAAGATATTACAAAATAGGAAAGTGACTTTTAGTGTGACTGATGAGCAACAAGCCCCCGAGGACCAGAGCCGCAAACATTGTTTGTGTTGTACTTTACTGGTAATAAATGTCACACGGGATCCTCATGGGGTCTCTGCTGTGAACTGTTAATCAAAAATTGCAAGACTTACAGACAGCACATATTGATGGTTAAATGTGTTGCTGTCAGTCTATGTGTATGAAAACAATTTTGCAAGATTGATGCACCAATAAAGGAATGCATGGAGTAGTGTAAGACTAAAAAGGCAACAAACACAAATGAAAATGTTTGGGTGGAGCGAGGAACTGACAACACAATCATATACTGAACAAACATTTAAAGAAGAGCTGACTGATAAATATTGTAAGCTTCCAGATCTATTTTCTGAGCTAAAGCATTGTGTGTTAGAGCCTACTTAGGTTTTCCAGTGTTACCCCTAGTCCCAATCGTAATATACTCGGAAGATAGTTCGGTAGCTGGGGACATGCAAGCTGACTTCCTGAGGCACTGCAGCTAAAAGGGGGTTGACGCCCTTAAACTTCATCACACGTAAAAACCCCTATGAATGAAGTAGGGTTAATGTTGCTTGGGGTGCAGACAAGTCATCAAGAAGTGTCACCCTGGCATGTGCTCCATAACCTGACCCAAAAAGCACCTTATGTTGTTATTCTGTCTTGTGTATTTTAAGAACAGATTTTTCTGAATAATGTTAGTGTTGCTTTGTAATTATTGTTGTGCCTTCTTGTGCTGTCTATCAGCAGGTTTCTATGTGGTCTGACATAAGACACAAGATGATGAAATTTAGTTTTTGAAGTAGGTCATGGATTCTGAATAGAGTGGTGGGTAAAGTATATTTGAGAACTAACTGAAAAACGTTACACTATGATTGTTGAAGTATAAGCACAAGTGGTGAGAGTAAAAAGCTAACGTCATGCTTCTTTGGAACCACAGCATAGTAGACTGACTTCAACAATGACACCACAAGCTCCATCTTTTACTTCATGCTCTTACCTCTTCTATCAGTGACTTTCTTTTAAGTGTAACCTGATCAAGTCAGTGCTCATGCTGAGCTAGTTGTGGGTGTAGCTTTTTTTGTACACTTACAGATTTAAGAATGATGATGTTCGATGTTCTTGACCAGCTCTGTTAACCTGACACGCCAGACGAACAGTTCCATATATTCACCCCGGAAATATTATTTCAGACAATGAGTCAGGCAGGTCCATCTGCTCTGCAAGGTTACAGCTCTGAAGTCAGTTAGCAGTTTTTTAGCATCTGTTTTACCTTTATCACTTATTCTTGAAGAGCACTAGATTACTTCACATCACACAATATTATGATGTAGTGCACTGATCACCCTCCTCGAGCAAAACATCATTAAGTCTTCCATGGACTTCAACATGTTGTGTAACAACATGAAAAATTACTATCATTTGTAAATGTTCATCTCTGCAAGAAGCAACTTGATTTAATTTGCTTGAGGAACTTCTGATAAATCGTATATACACCATAAAATGCATTTGATTATTAAAATGAGTTAAAATAAGATGTACTTAAATAGCTGTTCAATACTCCACTTGATACATCCATCCATCCATTATCTACACAACGTATCCTTTTTGGGGTTGATGGGGTCTGGAGCCTATCCAAACTGACATTGGGTGAGAGGTGGGGTACACCCTGGATTGATCACCAGCCAATTACAGGGTCACACAGAGAGACAGACAACCATTCACACCCACAAGTAAAATCAACTAAGAGTCACCAATTGACCTAATGGGCATGTTTTTGGTCTGTGGGAGGAAAAGCCCTGACAGTCATGGGGTTCAAACCAGCAACCTTCTAGCTGCAAGGCACTGCACTACCTACAGCACCACTGTGCCACTCCCACTCAAAACAATTGGCTTCAATTCAGTGTTTAGCTCATTAACTCAAGCAGTGTTATTTGCATTTAAGGTTTAATATGTTGGAATTAAAAAAAGTGATCAAGGCTTCATATATGTTTTTCCATTTAATTATAAGTAATTATAATTGTCTAAAATTGCCTTAAAATCTGCAAAATAGTTAAAAGGACACACTGAATGCAATACTCTTAGTCTTAATTGCCCATCCCTGCTCTAGGGGCTCCGTAGATATGTGTTTGTGAAAGTGTGACTGTCAACTATGTAATGTAGTAACAAAAGCGATCAGACTTTGACAAAACGAAAATGATCATATTATGTCAACACAGTTGAAGTCACACTAAGACAACACTGTGTTCAAAATATTCATTTATGCACCAAGACATATTTCATTTCCTATTTCAGGCTGCTTTCATTTTTGCATGACTTACTTTCACAGTCGCGTTTGATTCTGGAAGACTCAGTTCAATAGATTAATTATTTTTCAGTTCATGAATTAATTGTTGCCATGATGAAAACTAGATCCTTTTCATGCTTTCCATGTTGTGCTTTTGTTTGCCCTTCTAAAACCACTTATGAAGCAAAGCTGCCTCCCAGTGAGATGATGAATGATATCCCATGCAGTTTTAATTTACTACATCCAAATAGGGGGATATTTCTGTCCCACTTCATAAGCTTAATAGAATAAGATGATTTATGTATGAGGCGGGTAGATTGCTCTCAAACAAAACTATCGCTTGCTGGCCTGCTTGCATGTGCACTCTGCATGGTGACATGAGGACACAGTGAACAAAATACCAAATTAGCCTCAATACATCCGTGTTCGAGACTGTGAAGCCCTGTGAAGCCGGTGCACAGTCATAGTGAGAATATTTCTCAGGTCATGTCTGGTGTTTGGTCTGCACTACATAACTCCTCTTAGTGCAACCAAAGCAACTTCTTATCAAAGGTCTGTATATATGCAATGACACAGATTACACTTTATTCCTGATCTAGCTGAGTTTTGGAGCCACGCAGTATTTCTTCTCTTTTCTCTTGAGGTCTTGGTGTGTGAACACTTGTTTGACCCCTCTGGGGTCAATGCAATCTAACAAAGCCTGTTAAAGAAGTTGACCTTCACCCTGTGGAGACCTTCTATGTAAGCAAGCATTCATCTCTGTGCGCATGTTATCCTCTATGAGTTCTCTTTTACTTTCATCACTCTGTACTGCTTGTTTCTGATGGTGCAGTTGCTCCACTTGTGCAGTGGCATAGTGATTTTGGACTCTGCCTTGAAGGCCCTTTGAGTTTCATCTATACACCCCTGGAGCAGAAGCAGAAGCACAGAAGTAGAAGCAGAGGAAACACATTTCCTAAATTTTGAAGTCCCAGAAGATTACTTTTCTAAAGTTAGGTCACTAATACTTTTAGCCAAACTTATCCTTTTTAGCCATATATCAAAAATGGAAAGACATAGGTTTTAATTCACCATCCAGACTCAGAGACAGTTTTTATTCCTCAGCAATCAGCACACTGAACAAACAGAAGATCTTTTAATATACCAGCCACAATGGCATTTTATTGCTCTCAGCCACTTTATCTTTTAAATCATTTACTGTGTCTTGTTTTTGTTATGTGTTGTTTTTAAGTTAAATTATAAGGAAATACACTGACTGATTGTAACACTAATTTTGTTGTATGTAGATAGAATGACAATAAAGACAATCTGATTCTGACAATACTGGTAAGTAAAGGCAGTGTACTAGAGCTGGGCAAATAATCAAACTTCAATTGAGAATACGATTACTACTTTCCATAGTTATGAAAACTGAGTAATTGAGATCAAAAGATTACTGTGTCACTGGACATGTTGAATTTTATTGATTTCTTTTTCGTTTCCATTATTATTATCATTTATTTGAGATATTTGTGTTATTATAAATATGTGTCTACTCTACTTCTCTAGAGAAAGGATACTTTTCTCCACTTCCAACATGGTTTGCTGTGAGTTTGTTTCACAAAGTGGCTTACGTTTTGTCCTTTACACTGCAGCAGTAGCGGCCATCTACTACATTATCTGATAAGCCCGTAATGAATGTGATTGACAGAACAATAATCTAATCACTTACCAGATATGCTTTTGAATGTTCTGCCCATTCTTAAACACTTTCTATTGACTCTTTCCTAGACGGACTACTGAAATTAATTGAACAGTCCGTCTGGTGTGTCAGGTTAGACTAGAAAAAATGCTGAACATTAATAAGAATCATATAACCCACAAAGCATGCTGATTTCAATACTTTGGTTACTGCATTAATTTATAAAAAAGACAGCCATGAGTAAATGTTGATACACTTGTACTACTGATCTCTCATCTAAAAGACATGCAATTTCATGCACAAATTCGTGACAAACTTGACTCTACCTCAAATAATAGTCACATTTAACTAACACCTGGGCAACTTGAATACTTTTGCTAAAAGAAAGGCAACTCCACCTGTTGTTTTCTTGCAAATATTTTGCCATTTGAAACCTCTGTGACTACTTGGTACTTTTATAGTTTGTAAAAAAAAAAGTCTCATTTATGGTTAATCAGGTTTAGCTGTGGAATGAACTCTCACAAGGAGCTCCACACATCATTGTCTCTTTATAGGAGTGAAGCACCTCTAAGAGCCTGATCTTTATGTCACCCCTAGTTCAGAGTCAGCTCTGTTACCCTGATGACTTTAGCAAAGATCTCTGATGATAGTTAATGCTGACAAAGCAGACATGGAGGAAAAGCAGTTCTTCTGTTCAGTGAAAATGTAAAAGGCTTTCAGAACAACATCTGGCTTTATAAAATGTGTGTTTATCCACTTGATTCCATTCAGTGTCCCATTAATAACGTGTTAAAATGGAAAACTGAACCACTTATGGAAACATCTGTTAGTCTTTGTGGTGTAAAGCTGGAATAAGAACCCATTAATTTGTCCTTTATGTAAATTAAAGCCAAGTTTTTTTTTTTAAATTTATCTAATCCAGAGCGGGGAACTATGTCACATTTTTTAGAAGCTAAACACCATTTAAGTTCTAATCCTAAAATCCCCCTCAGCCAAAACCAGGGATGCACAAACTTTTCTTATTGATGGCCTCCTACAGAGAAATGCAAGGAAAACTAGGCCTCTTGATTAAATGTCGAATCATGATTAATGATTTTGCTGTGGCCAGTCCGATTTTATGGGACCTTGATTAGCCCTGGCTACCACTGGATTCATCAGGATGAGAACAACCCAAAGTGCAGCAGGCAGTCATTGATGGTTCATTGATGGCCCAAATCACACTACCATTTCAGGGTGTAATATTTAAGCTCCTGTGACGTTTACATGAGAACAGTGCCCGGGTTGTGTGAATCTTCAGACTTTTAAACCAGGGTCCAGAGTGAAAAGTTTTAAAAATGTTTTCATCTCCGTCTCCATCTACACAGGAATCAGCATTTTCAGGGAGAACGGTGAAGCACAGAGCAGAACTCTTTCAGATAAAGGTTGCACGTGCACCTAGGAACAACAACAACAGCTATGGCTGACTACCGAGCAACATGTGTGCTGCTTGCTGTGCTCGGTTTGTTATCCAGACAAAAATATCCAGACAGATTTGTTGTCCAAACAAAACACCGCGTCTTCATGTGTCCAATTGCCATTGTTTGTGAAAAGTTTGTCTTCACTTAAAAGCAAACGTGTGTAACACACCTTTCCGTTTCTGGTCAATGTTGTTGTGTAAATGGGAGTAAATGGAGCAAATGGGGGAATGAGTTGACCCCCCCATTTGCTCCATCTCCAAAGGTAGTAACAGAGGCATGATATTGGAGAGAGGGAGGCAGGCAGACTCAACAGGAGACAGAAGTGTTTCTCTTCATTTGTGTCTATGTGGGGGCAGGCGCCATGTGACGGCACTGTGAAGTGAAAACTTTGCAAAGCTACTTGAATTTATAGGAGGGTTGCTGCTTAAAGAGAGTTAAAATGAAGATAGTAGGAAAAAGCGCGATCTATTTCTTTTTTTCCCACAGTCAAGCACAGACCTTTTTTTATGCAGGGCAAATTTCATTTTACTTTGAGGATTTTGTGGATGGCCAATTGAAATGGACCATGGACTGCAGTTGGGCCCTTGAGTCATAAGTTGGGAAACCCTGGCCTAAACTAACTATGTATACAGGTTTGTAGCATGCATGCAATATGAAAAGGTGTTTTTGTCCTGCTTTTTGTCTTTTTTTCAAAGACCCGCCTGGAGTCAGCCTTGTCATATTTTACTCACATGAATAAAGCTCTAAACAATGATCATCCTCATGTATTTTATACCATTAGGCTGGAATGGGAGCAAACACAGTGATAAGCAGTCACGTCCTAAAGTGCTCATTACACAGCAGATATTCAGCCCCCCTTTTTGCATCATATGAAAGGAAATAGCCTTTGTCCCTCCCGCTGCATGCTTCTATTTATAGACTTATCATCTGCATGCTCTCTGATCATAGTGGCTCAGGCCTTGCATCGCTCTTTGCCTGGGGCCTCTCAGCCAAATGGCTACTCTACATCCACTCCTGTTTGGTTGTCTTCAATGCATGACCCCACTGCAGCAAAGCATCTTGGTCCAGTCAGTCACACCAGAATTTGCCAGCATTGTGGGGGCCACCATGACGAAATCTGCAAAGAGAGCATTATGCTTTGAAATCTGGGTCAAGAAAATATTGAGGCTATAAATACCAATTCAATATTGAATACCAGAGTTTCTGTTTGTATTTTTAATTAATCTTTTTGTAAGCATGCTAAATTACAATGCTGTCCTCTTATATGGATAATTAATGAAGATGCTGAGAGAACCTAACTTTCTTTAGGGACATGTGGGTCTAAATATATCAGAGTCATTTGAAACTACGAGCATCTTCATAGTGGTGGTTAAAGCTGCTTCACCGTCCTCAACATAAATGTCTCATATCCCTTTTACTTTTGTGTACTATTGAGCAACAATGAATGTCAATGATATGATCATGCATATCATTATACAGCCTGTGCTACAGTAAACAGAGAACTGCGTATGTATACAACAGGGATTAACTCTATAGACCTTATTCTGGTCATGTCAAATCTCTGCCCCGCCCCCTGCTTGGCTGGCAGAGACTCTTGTCACTCACTGTTTATCAATGCTCTCCTGCTGTGTAGCAGCGTGCTCTAACAAATTTCTGTTTTATCCATCCATCCATTATCTATTCCGCATATCCCTCTCAGGGTTGCAGGGGCTGGAGTCTGTCCCAGCCAACAGAGAGAGAGACAGACAGCCATTCACTCACAGTCATACCTAAGGGCAATTTGGAGTCACCACTCGACCTAACAAGCATGTTTTTGTTCTGGGGGAGGAAACCACACATGCACAGGGAGAACATACAAACTCCACACAGACCGACCGGGATTGAACCAGTGACCTTCTTGCTGTGAGGCATTTGCACTGCCTGCTGCACCACCATGCCGCCATGTTAGTTTTAGATACATGCTAATCATTTTAGGTAGCATTCTCCATGACAAAGTCTCAGTTGTTTTTAAGAATGACGGATAATAACAAACGTGAGTGCTTCAAACCATCTTCATGCAGTGTCAATTCTCCTGCTGAGGTCAGTTTCCATTTTGAGGCATGACAGAGGAACAAAATATCAGCGACAAATGTTCTGTTCTTCCTGAGCTACAGCAGCACGTCTCACAGCTATAATCTCCATATCAAAATGATGTTCTCAGGAAATGAGACAAACAATTCCAACATGTGGTTTGAAGAAAACATAGTTTTCGGAAAATTCTCTTACCAGTATCTTTTCGTTCATTGTCGTGCATGTGTCTCACAAAACCATTTTAACAGTGACTACTCAGGATACTTAAGAGTTAGGGCTCTAATTTCCTGGCGCAACTTAGGGTGGCGCAGGGTGGCGCAGCCTGTCGCACCCCTCGCAGTGGTAATTTTGTCCGGCGCACTGCCGTGCGCAGCCATTTTGGCAATTTGGTAGACCGGCTGCGCCGAGATGGGTGTGACGGCGCACCAGGGGGAGGTGTTGAAAGATTCAGCTTGGCGCAGTGACAATTTCATGCCAAAAAAAGGAGTGGAAGGTGCGCTGAAAGCCCGCCAGCTCCAACCTGGTCTATTCTCGGCGCACCCTGGGCAGTGGTAATTTGGCTGACGGGAGCGCTGTGCGCACACGTCACCAAAACCTCACAGGCAGGTATCCAGAGTGTCAGGCACATTTCAATGCAATAAACAATCACAGCAACCACTATTTCATGTAACCGTCTGAACCAGCATATAGGCTACATTTGTATCTATATTAATTGTCTGATGTCAGATCAGAGACGTTTGTCATAACTAACGAGTTCACAATCTCAGCCAACCACGAACGGCCACATCATCCGATATGAAGTATCCGGCTTCTCTCATCTCATGAAATTCAAAAGAAAAGAAAAAAGAGAGAGACGCTCTCTGAATAAATGTAAGTCATTCAGTGTCTTAAGGATTTACCTGTGATTGCCCATATTTCTCTGTTTTAATCTTTATTCTTAACGTGATCTAAAAAGATGGAGTAGACTACATTATTGCAAGGAGGATGAGGAGGAGATATGGGGGGGGGGGTATTTCACCAAAGGTTCTGCTATTTGGCGATGACAGACCAGGAATGCAGGTGGATCACAAGCATGATGAATGGATTAGCCTGCTGCTGTGTTTAAATGTAATTATAACTTAATTTTGTACTCATATTTATGAGACAGAGGCAGAATACATCTGTCCCGCAAGGTGGTCCACACGGTGACGTGCATCTTGGCCTCAGATGCGTGGCCCGGTGGCCCCTGCGCTCTCCCAGTTGCTGCAAAAGTGACAGCGGCTCTGACCTTCTTCGCCACCGAGGTGAAATTGTCGCTGCACCTCGACCGCGGTGCATTTAAAGGCGAGGAGAGGCGTTCATTTGATTAATGAAGATCACACTCGGCTGTGTTAAACCCACTCACGCCTTTTCTCCTCCCTCTCTGCTACTTGCACCACAGGGAGAGACGGAGGTGTGGGTGTGCCTCCCTGCGCCAGACTGCGCCTTGCACGAAACTTGCAAAATGCCCTGGACACACCTCGTTGGCGCGGCGCAGCACAGGGCAGCTGCGCCTCGCCTGCGCCTGGTCTACGAAATTAGATCCCTTAGTCTTTAACACTTTACTGTTAATAGAATTGTTAAAAATACTATTTTATCTAATTTTATCTGTGATCCTTAATTACTTAAGATGTTTTATTTGAGGCTTGTTCTTGGAATCCTTTTTTTGGCTGTTGTTTTTATTAGCTGCCATCCGTCCATTAATTCATTGTTATTTCTTAAACACAAAATAGAATACATATTTTTCAATTAGATTTTCATAACAATTTAGCCTGTTAGCCTTTTGTTATATCCATTTTTGCTACCATGTAATGCACCCTGGACAGCAATTGACATTGTCCAATATGTGCTATTTGTAAAGTTGCATAGATTTATTGAGGGCATATAAATAATATATATGTATATATATATATATGTGTGTATATATATATATATATATATATATATATATATATATATATATATATATATATATATATATATATATATATGTGTGTGTGTATATATATATATATATATATATATATATATATATATATATATATATATATATATATATATATATATATATATATATATATATATATAAACTCATCTCTTACCAACTCCCCTCTCTCCTGGTGGATTAATTAAATAGTGTTAACCAGCTAATGTTAGCCTTCATTTTGGTTGTGAGAGATTTCTTCACCCTTCAATCAGCTGCATTATTGATCAAAACATGTTGAAAATATATTAAACTGTCTTCAATCAGAAGATTGTTTTCCCAGTGGATGTGTAAGTAGAAGTATTCTACACTATTTAAATGTGTTCAAATCAATGACATGATGTTTTGCTGAAGACTTGCTCTTTCTAGTGATCTAAACATTATCTCAGGTCATACATGAGGGTCAAATGGGCTTCAAACTCAAATGCATTTACCTGTATTTGTCAGGGGAAGTAAACATGAGTTGCTTTGAGGACATGAAAAAGCAAAAAGTTGGTCCCAGAGCTCCACATAATATTCAATACTGGAAACTATGTTCCTGAACTCTTTTTGCCCTCCTGGCCTCACTGTTGGTTACAGAACTGAAAGCTACCATTTCTTGTTGCATGCTGATATTGTCTTGCAGATTTTTTTTATTACTGAAACTGATCTTGTATCTTTATCAGTTTGTAAGTAAGATGCTCTTGTTGCTGCTGCCATGTTTGTTTTACTTCTGTTGGCTGAGGGTTCTTCTATGCAAGTAATCAACAGCAATCAGAAAACATACCACGTTGTACCATTCCTCAGGAGGTCTGGAGTTCACAGAAACAGGATTGCTCAGCACATAAGGATAAGCGTTAAAATCAGAACTCTTTGTGCTTCACACAGTTCGTTGGACTGGTGGACAATCACAGGTCTTTGTGATGCTAGCAGGGCTGTTATTAATCAGAGGAGCTAATGAGACATCAGGGTAGAGAGATTGCACTGTCAGGGACTTGTTTATCATGTTGACCCTGATTGTTTACTGGCTACCTTCCTCTCATGTAAGCACCCTTAGCCCTTTCCTCTGGGTCAAAGGTCGCTTGCTGAAGTCTTCACTCCACTGTTTTCCTTTCATATGTAATCAGGATTAGGCCTGCTAATGCCACTGTGTGCTCTGGTGTAACTGTTAAAAGGACAAACAACAGGCCCAGTGTAAGATTATCATTAAAGGATTCAGACTTCTTTTAAATACAAATCAAGCTGTACCGGTCTGTGTTGAAATAGATGCAAAAGACCTGAGCAGATAGAGTCAAAGCCTATTATGAGGTAAGTTCAGAAATCCAGCACTCATGCCAGTACTGAGCAGAGGTCACGTCGTATTAGTGTTGACACAGACTGATTAGCCTCCAGCTACATGTCATGCTCATGAAACTAATTCTGTACAATGATGAAATGCCATCATGTTTAAAATCCATTGGTGGACAATAAGGTAGTAAATACACAACAGCATGGTCTTTAAACACATGACATTGTGTATTTGTGCCTAACCAATGTAATTTTTAACTATGTTACATATTATAAGACATTCATCTTCTCTGTAGTGGACTTTGCAACATAGACCCTGTGCATAGTGATACGTTGTTATGTCTGTCTCCAGTGTCTTGTGTTTTATGGCATTTTCTCAAATTTGGCCCTGTTGCACACTCTGCGGTGCCAAACTGACACACAGGTGAGACTACTACAAGCAAATGAGTCAAAGGAAGCAACCCAGTATGTGACGTCAGTTCATGTCCCTTTTTGTTTAAGGCTGGAGATGCTTGCTGTTTGTTCTTGGGTTTGCATATTTGTTCACTGGCATAATGAGCACTCTTGAAGCCATACCTGCTTGTATGTGACAAGTGTTGGAGGATATTATAAATTAGCAAACCAGAGGGCATGAACTGTGTCTACTTGTCATGTGAGAAGTAAACTGTGAACATAGCAACAATCTTAACTATGGGATTAAAACTAATAAAGTCAACTGCACTAATCAATGTCTAAATTGAGTCTGTACAAGTATTTGAAATGTTTTATTTTTGTAAGAAAAAAGAGAGAGAGACAAAAATGCAACTATTTTTCTTCTCTTACAGGACAATTATTTCATCCATAAATGCAAATAATCTGAAAGAAAGCCCAACATTTTCCAATTCAAAAATTAAATTTAAATATGTATTTCACATAAAAACGCTGGAAGGACTAAAAAACAAGACAGGCATCAGGACTGTGGACATTTACTTAGCCTTGAAAAACTCCTTTTAACCCCAGGAACTTTTAAATCCCAATCCACTCTTATTTCTTTCAGTGTTTGTTTTTTCCCCTTTATGTCTTGTGTATCTTGTATTCCTTGCATGTTGTTTGCATTTAGATGATCTCCACAACTGTCTGGAAATGTTTATCAATGAAAAAAAAAATATACTTTGGAACAAACAGTAAAAAAAGATGTTTTACACTGGAAATATTGTAGTTTCTTCTAAGTTGAACTGCCATGTTGTAGTTCCATATTAGCTTACTATGACCTTTTCACTTAAGTTTGAGCTTAAAAATTGTGAAAAGCTGGTTTGTTTGTTAAGATTATCACAAATAGCATAGCATTTTTTATATATTTTTGTTCACTACAGATCTTATTATCAGCAATGATCTAAAACAAAAGGTTTAAGTAGACTTGCAGCTGATGAAACCAGCCTGATGCTAAGTTACGCACTGGCCTACAAAAATACATCAGTCTCCACCACTCTGTTATCAGAGCCTGGTGGTAATTAAGCTATATCATATCATTTATATCACTGTGAAAATATCTAGAAATATATGATTTTTTAAAATTGTTTTATATTTAAAATTTTAAAAACATAAACTGCAGTACGTAGACTAAATGCCACTGAATGTAACTTTTCTGCCTTAAAATAAAAGGTTGTATAGTAATAGTTGATCTAATAGCTTTGACTTTCATTTGGGGGAATTGTATTTATGATGTTCTTTTGCCCATCATGGTCCTCTTTTGTCTTTTCAGTCTCAGCCATTGTGTCAAACAGTGCTGAGAAAGGATGACTAACTTTCTTTTCAGAATGTGAACTTGTGCTGAAAGGTGTGTGTATTCCTCATAGGAGAACAGCTGTTTAAGTTAGAAAGTACCAAAAGCAGGTAACTGTGCCCCCTGTGACAATGGGATAGACAAGATTCCGCCTCTAAATGTTATACTGTTGGACATTCAAACTATTACCAAGGTGGAATATTCATGTATTGTTACCTTAAGTATTAAATCTAACTGAACATTTACATGTAATATTTGACAAGGAGTTTCTATTTGAAAAAATAAGTTGTGCACTTTGTTCACCACTATTTCACACCTGTAAGTTATAATTTTCTACCACTCTACCTGATGCAATAAGCCATGTGGTTTGCATACTAGACAATGACACAAACAGCCTTAGTCACCCAAATAACATCTTGCGGCCCATCCTCATTTTCCAAAGCATCCTGTGTGTCATCGGTGGTGACAAAGCAGAAATTTGAGTAAACAGAGTAAAGTGTCTGGAAACCTTACAAGGTTAGGCGGGGCATGTACACAGCAGGGGTTAAGTCTATACACCTACTTTACACGCTAACCCAAACACGAAACCACATGACTAAATGTTTGCTAATAATACACCTTACAGTTATCCATTACAAATACAAACAGTAAAGTTCACCACCCTAAATAGTGTCTTTGGGGATTGTTCTAAGACAGAGTTTAAATATTTCTTAGCTCTAAGAGTTTCTGTTCATTTGTAGAGAGCTCTGTTGCATCATCTTGATACAAGTTTAAAATAAGGTGATGATGATGTGGTGTAGCTGACGGTTTGCATCACAAAATGAAAC
Source organism: Cetoscarus ocellatus (assembly GCA_037902135.1). Lineage (NCBI taxonomy): Eukaryota > Metazoa > Chordata > Actinopteri > Labriformes > Labridae > Cetoscarus > Cetoscarus ocellatus. The sequence goes on along the minus strand of JBAMNC010000871.1, from coordinate 608,478 downwards.
TTCAGAAGGCCTCAGACTCGTCTCCACCCTGATTTGAAAGCTTTGATGTTTCTGGGCTTCAGACCTCAGTCTGAGGGCTTTCCTTCAATCACAATATCAACGAAAACCATCAAATTTTTACTTCTAACTGAGTTTTTCACACTGTCAGCTTGAAACATGCTGCACGTCACGTTTGCTTGGGTCATATCTAGTTCACACATGGTTATCTCAGGGTGTGTTATGCATATGACGTAGATAAGATCACAGCTCAGCGTTTTGAGGGGCATACAAGGACAGAGTGAACAGGCTTGACAAAAAAATAAATCATCCTCCTAGTTACCTCTTGATTTCTAAATCAGTAGTACTTATACATGTTTAGATTGAGCTATGATTACTGCTTGATTAGGCAATTTACACGTCTGTCCTTCAAGTTTATATGCACTAAGGAGAATTGATTAATTGACAGAAGTATGCTCGCCTTCAATATAGTAGGTAGAAATAGTTTGTTTCTGTTCATGTGATCCTGATGATGGTCTAAAGTCAGATAGGGGCAGGAATTATTGATTACCAGTGAGGAAACATTGGGAATGCAGCACTTTAGCATCAGGTGGATATGATCAATACACTTCACAGAAAATGATTCTTCTCTCAGGTTGACAGATTTGCCTGGCATGGGGGCTACTGATATCACCACCAACTTATTTCAGCAGACTTTCCTCAACACAGAGAGAGCTGAATGAGGGTGCACACTGTCATGATACAGCTAGTTCTGGTTTATTTAGTATGTTTATTCCCTTGTGTTCTTTCTCTTTGTGACCTCTTGTTTCCCTGTCTCTCGTGTTTCCTGTTTTATTTTGAAATCCCCGTGTTCAAAGTGGTGTTTTCCTGCCCTCCACCTGTGTGATTGTCTCACCTGTGCTTGATCATTCCCCTGTGTATTTAGTCTCTGTGTTCCCCTCTGTCCTCGTTGGGTCACTGGTCTTCCATGTGTCACACCTTGCATAAGTCTTCAGTGTTTCCCTAGTGTTTGTAGTTTGTTTAAGTTTGAACCTTTCGTAGTAGCTTTGTTTTGTCTTATTGAGTTTTTGCTTCTAGTGTTTTCTTTCTTAGTTCTCCAGTTGTAATTTCATACTCTGTTAGAAATTTTGTGTTGTACTTTGACTTTTTGTATAGGTTTAGTTTTTTTGTTTTTTGATCTCTTTTTGGTTAGTTTAAAATAAAGCCATTTTTGTTTTGCATTTTGGGTCCTTATCCTTGTTTTTTGTTTACTTTTTGAACATACCCTGACACACAAAAGTCTTGAGGAATGCCAGTGGCTGGGTCAACAACCTGAGTGAAAGCAGAACTGAATGACTGCTGTCATGTTTTTGCTAGAGTAAAAAAGGCTTTAGAGTTATCAAACCATTATCTATACTGCTCATCCCTTTTGGGGTCGTAGGGGCTGGAGCCTATCCCAGCTGACATTGAGCAAGAGGCGGGGCACACGCAGAGACAGACAACCATACCCACTTGCACTCACCTAAAGCGCAATTCGGGGTCACCAATCAACCTAACAAGCATGTTTTTGGTCTGTGGGAGGAAGCTGGAGTGCTCAGACTGAGAGGACCTGACTGACAGGGATTGAACCAGCAACCTTGTTGCTGTGGGGCTCTTGCACTTGCTGCTGCACCACCGTCCGCCCTGTGGCTTGAGATTTATGTTTTTTAATACTGCTGATTCAATTCGACAGTGCCTGGCTGAAAAACCTAATCTGCAGAGCAAATGGGACTCCACTGATTAATATTGCAATACTTAAAAAAAAAAAAAACATAAATTGAACAAGCGAAACAAATTTAGCTTTACTTTTAAGCTACTGGCCACTGCATACGCAAGCATTGTCTGTCTGTGCTTCCTGAGGTTTTGAATCCATTATTGAAGCCATTTCTCTTTAAGCTTTTAAACTATTTATCTATATTAGTCACTACATTCAAGACTGAAAAGTAGTTTGTGTGTTTTTCCCTATTTGACCAGTTGGCCCAGCCAAAACAGCACAAAAGGTTACCATTTGACTGCACTTCTTTATGCAGACAACACTTCCTGACTACCACCTGGAGTACTTTATGGTGATATGAAGTGAACAACCCAGATGCCCAAATAAAACTTATATGGATCCCCTCCCTGCTGACCATTCTGACAAGTAAGAGAGCAATAAAGTGGCTGTAAGCTGTATAGTTAAAACATGTACAAAAGTTAGCTTTGGATTTTTCAAACATACTTCATGCTTTACTTTTGGCGCAAATGCAATGCATGATATCTATTTATAATAGCTAATGGTGATGTCCAAAGGCAGGTGTCATCCTGACTTTAGCTATGCTCAGCATTTATGCTCATCAACCTCCAGGTCAAAGTTCAATGTGGAAGCTGTGAATACGCCCTGTCCTGGTGGGGTGTGATTACACACACATATATATACATATATATGTGCAAGAAAATTGTAATCTTTTAATTAGACCTAATTAGATGTCAGTCAGTCAGACCACCATGTTTACATGCATTTTAAAAGTCCGATTTTATCAGACGAACACTAAAATACATTTTAAGTGCATGAAAACTATCGATTTTGACCTTGAGAAGTTGAATTGGTATGACTAGTGGAACTTACTGTTCACATACATTTCAAATGTCCAGTTTTTGTTGGACAAAATAATAAATACTCTTTTTCAGCTGTATTGAAGTGTACTCAAAGGCTGAGTATAGCGTTTGTAGAACTGTGTCTTTATCATTGGTCATTCACACACCCTTAACAAATTTCTACATCATAGTTCAAGGAGTTATTTCTTAACATTTTTCTTCATGTTTTGCCCCTCCATTATGTTCATAGCTATGGACATAGAGGGTGCCCTGTTAATAATTTTCTTGTCACCCTCATAGCCATATGTGACCAGTCTTTAAATGAGAATAAAAACCCTGTTGGTGCTTCTTCCCTCCCAGAGCATTCTGTATCCCCTTCTCTTGCCTGCTCTCTCTGTAAGCCTGTGACTCTTCCCTTTGAGATGACGGCTGTTCACTCAGCAAGAAGCTGAGAGGTGGAAAACTCATCATCTGTTGTGGGTTTCTACATACACAGTATATTAGCATGGAGGGTAGACAAGCTGCCTAGGAGTAAAGCCAAATATCTGAAACTCCTGTGGTTGTCTGGCTGCAGCACAGGTAATAAAACCTGCCCTCTTCAAATCACATAAAAACTTTTCCCCTAGCCCTAAGTCAGTCATGACTGTTTTTTAAGTCATTTTTATACCACCTCTTGTCTGAGTGTTCATATTTCTGAGCAATTTTGTTAAAATGTATTTGATGCAAATAAGAGTGATTTTACACCATGATTATTTATTCATAATCAACTGAACTGTCCTGATTTGTTTGTTTTTTTTATATCATTTTGTTCCCTTTGTGTTACAAAGTATATGCACTGCTTGCCCCTGTTGAATGTTAGCAAATGTTGTTGAGTGTGCCATTTTGTTGAATCCTGTCATCAATCTATAAGTGTTACCTAGGAATGAAGTTTACGTTCACCATAAACACCTCTTTAAAATGACCATTCTTTGTAAACCGTCCCATCTACCACATGGAAAATGCATTTGGACAGAGTAGAAGTTGGGATGAAATATATCAAAATCAAGACAAGAACAACCTGAGGAATCTTTGAGTATTATTTGATGCAGTTAGGAAGAATCACATTGTTGTGTTGATTTGACCTAAGTAAAGTCAGGCAATAAAAGGTAAGATAAGGTTACTGTATCTGTACTGAAGGTAGATGTAGTTGACAGTGACTGAGTCAGCTTTCTTTTACATAATCAACTGCAGAGGACAAGACACAACTTGATTTGGTGACAACAGTGCTCAAAACAAAGAGAACCCATGATAAAAAAAAAAAAAAAGACAGAAGCTAACCTCTCAGAAGAAACAAAGCAAATAACAGCAAGATTAAGAAGAATGATTAGGAATAATGATTAACATACTTTAAAGGTCCCATGTCCTGAAAAATCTATTTCATTGTTTAGATGTTGTTGGAAGAAGCTTGGGGAGCAAAGTAAAACGACACCTTTTCCTAAACCCTCAGATCACAGAGAAATGTGCCACGTCTCTTTAAAAAATGCTTCTTACAATGCTCTGTTTTTTACTTACTGGAGTTTATGGTGTTATAGGTACAGCCTCCACCTACATGTGTGTTTTCTGCTCATCCCAGGCAGATGCCATGACTGTTTTGAAAGTCCGCTCTTTAGCCTGTAACCCCTCTTCACCCTTCCATCTGACATCGCTTGGGCAGCCAATCAGCACAGGACTCATTATCATGCCTTTTCTTAGATCAGAGCATTTTCCAAAGGGGAGGGAAAAAGAGCTGGATCTGATCCTCTAAAGAAACAAAATCTGTCATTCCTTTTATTCAACTTCAATCAAATCTTTACTAAACAGACACCAAAGGCATGATGTAAATGGTTAAAACAAGATATATTTAAAAAAGTCAATAAATATTCAGCAAATTATAATCAACTAAAATATTGTATTCCTTTGACAAGTATTGCTATAACCTGTTGGTATGACAGATGGCTGCTAGAACAAGGCTGTTTTTGTACTACTTGGTTACTGATTTATCCATGTCAGCCTTTACTACTGCAGGAGTTATAGATACTTAGCAAGTAACTATAGACCCTTTTCTGTTGACTGAACAGGTGAGCAAGTACATAGCTGGTTGAATACACTAGCTTCCTGTTAGCTTCAGAATATAGTTTTAAAGTTTTGTAATCATGTATAAAGCATTGCATAGTCAAGCACCTGTTTATATCCAAAACTTTTGAACCCATACAGCACTAGGAGGACTCTGAGGCTCTCTGATAAGGGTCTGCTGGTTGAGCCTTGTACTAGACTTAAAGCTGGGGTATGCAACTTGGATGAGACTGTGGTGGGAGCAATTTTACACACCCTCCCTTCCATGTATGTGCTCCTAGCAACACCCCTTCCCTGATGCACACCGATCCACTGTGTTTGTGTGCCTCTGCACATCCCTACATAAAATTAACATCTAACAATTTTAAGAAACAGTTCAGACCCATCTGTACAACATTGCTTGTCTATTACAGTATGTCTGTATGTTATCTTAAGTATCATATTGTTTTTATTTCTTATTTTACCTTGTAATTTTTTATTGTGAAGCATGTTGTTCTTGACACTTGCTATATTTATGAATAAACTTTACTTACTTACACTTCAACATATTTCATACAAAGTTTATGTCATGGAGATGCATTGTCCATGTTAATTTAGTCTGTTGTGCTTTCATCTATTCTATGATTGTTTTTTACATATGGCAAGGGACGATCTCTCTCCAGGTCTCCACTATCCTGGCACAGATACTGCAGAGAGAGAGCCATCTCTTGCTCCTCCTGTACTCACATGATGGTACCATGTTGCTGTAGCATATGTCTGCCTCAGGAGTGGGAGAGTCAAGTGATATTAAAGCATGAGAGCGCAAGTCAAATGAGTTCAGATATGAAGCTGTCATTATTGGAAACGTGTAAAAGATTTCAAGATGAAAATAGAAACATGAATGAAAACTGTCTTTATCATTTTTTTCTCACTTTGTTCTCGTACTTTAAGGTAAGGGCTCGTTATGAACAAAAACCCACACTGGCTTAGAGACACCAAAATAAGGCCACTGAGTCTCAAGTTGGTCTAAGAGGGGGCAGGGATGTAAGTACGTTTGAATGGGCTCAAATAAAACAAGCATATCCGTGACCAAGGCAACTGGTGAACTTCAGCTAATTCATACACTCCAACAGCGGGTCTCTAACAACAAGCATCCTCCCTATAAATATGCAAACCAGGCCCATCTCCTCTTGTGGGTGGGCAGTGGGGAGAGATGGTGACAGACCACCCACCAGTGGACGTGATTCTCTTCTGATAATACATGAACATTAGAGAAGTGAAGCTCTCTAGATGAAACAAGAAGCTGAACCAAAGCCTCCTGTCCCGGTTCAGTCTGATATCCCACAGAGAATCCTTGTGAGGATGTCTGGATTTACAAACGCCTGGCGAGCTGATGCTTGTAACCTTTGAGACTTGTTTGGAGGCTTCCGAGCATTCAGCTGAAGTGACACTCCACCCGAAGTCTGTCTTTTGTTAAACTCAGCATGTGGACCCAAAAGAACGTATGGAGGTTTAAAACGACATTTCTTTTTGTTTTGTGTTATTATAAAAATCAAAAATACACCTTTGTGTTGTGTAATGTCTGTCACTTGAAAATCAACACAAACCAAAATTAGAATAGATCCATAAAAGCTTGTGTTTTCAAATTAGTTTGCTGTCCCAATGATGCATCCAGTGTTTTTCTTTTTCTTGATACAGGCTAACTAGGGTCCAAAAGACTTCAGAAACAAATCTATAAAAACATCTTGGTTAAGACCAAAGCTTTTACAGGGAATCATTCTGTCTCTGTTATTCTTTGTGCTTATACGAGTAAGCTAATTATCTCATATTTGACATTTTTTCTTTGTTAGCCTAAGGGTTAGGGTCTGCCTCTTCATTTGGTCTAAAATACTCAGTTATTGTGTGGTTCATTTGATCTCAGCAGTCAAAATGTCCAAGTTAGATACATCACAGGGAATGCCCCCTTGGGTTGGAATTTCTACCCTGGTAGCCGGTACGCCAAGCTTGCCAGCTCATACCTGAAACGTGTTTTATTGGGAAGTGACATGAGTCACAATTTTGAGGTCACACATCAAAACAGCATCAGTCAGTTTAAGGGCCCCTCCCTCACCTAAATCCAGTCTGCTGTGATTGGTTGACTGGTCAGCTCTGTGCTTACTGGTCAGTTCAGTTCAGCACATATGTTATCACTGTCTCTGTATTCATTGTCCAGTCTGAAGGAGCTTGCCACTCAAGCCAGTGGGCTTAAACTGACAACAAAATGGTGGTAAGATCTCAAACAGACTAAAAACTATCTTGGGGGCTGGGATAAATAAGCTATTTTAGGCAGCTACTGGCAGTGTAAACAGGGCAGAGAGAAATCCAGATGCCACAGACTTTTTGTCTTGTGCACAGAAGTACTGTATCACACAGAGGAGACATGCTAAAACACTAAGGGGCATAAGCAACTCAAAAAAACACCTAACATGGGCTCTTTGAACCCCATGTCAAGGCCTGTAGGTGGATGCTGGGCTGGTATACATCAAAACCAAGAGTGCAGTGTTAATGCAGGGCAGCGCTGGCTGAGACAAAGCATTGACTGGAGTTACCTATTGCTGCTCGGGTTGTCTGCCTTAACTATATTGCAAGCGTTACCTAATTGTTTTTTTAACGTCCTTTAACTGAAAATCCACACAATCCATTTATCTGCACCAAGAAAATAATAAGATAGTTAGGTGAAGAACACTTCCACACAATAACTGAATATATGATTTTCTCTGATTGCAAGCACATGCTGCAGTGGGAGAAAAATCTGCAGCCACAGCCCCCTGTGACTGACCTGAAGCATTCACAGCTCCTAAACCCGCTGTCAGTGCGTAGAGACCGTGATGCAGTCAGCTCTGAGTGACAACTGGGGTGATTCTGGCTATGAAGGGGATCTTTTTTACATAGGTTAAATGACCTCATCCACGATGTATTAAGAGTACAAAACAGAGAGGGTTTACTTTAGGCGTGTGTCTGCATGAGTATGATGGCACACTGGATTGTCTCTCTTTTTCCAGTCCTTCATAATGACGGACAGCCTCCAAATCTTTCCATCATTCATCAGAAAATTCAGTCAGTGATGGAAAATATTTGGTTAATGCTTTTTATGACAGTCCAAACATGTTGACACGCACATGAAAGATTATCTCTCTCCGTCATCAGCCCTCTGTGCATAACACGGTGCCAGTTTGCACCTGCCTTTCAAACGTGCTAAATATAGACCCAAAAACACCTACTGCACTCAGTTTTGGGTTGATAAATCACATTGCAGGTGCTAAATGATTACATTTGCATCCCCTCCTCCCAGTATTTTGCACGTTGTGATAATCTGCATGTTTTCTGCATATTCATGAAAGCAAACACACTAAATGGATTGCGTGTACTATTTTGCTCATTTGACAGACGCAATCCTCAGTACACCCGATTAGTACATCAGCTGTGCATGCACTATCAAGTTTGTTTTTATACACGCAAACCTTTAGTAGATCCAGTCCTGAGATGCAGAAAATCATTCTCAGACAAAAGAATAACAAATACAAAGTCGGGTTGTTTGGTGGATCATTCAATCAAACCTAAGCCTCCATGCACTCTGCTGAAAGAAACACACAACCAATAATTAACTGCATGTGTGAGGGAATACCTGCTTTGTATTACTTAAATACCTAGTTTACACTTTTCATCAGCTAGTTCATGAGTGGTTAGAAGGCGTGGCAGGGACAAATGTCAGAGACAACACATCACTATAATAACCACCATCCATCAGGCTCATACATAGACTTTAACATGTGTTTTTGT